>BQNB010017853.1:5000-69242 GCA_026074375.1 Tanacetum coccineum
CACCTCCCCCCCCTCCCCCCCCCCCTCTCCCCCCCCCCCCCACCCCCCCCACCCCCCCTCCCCCCCCATCCCCCCCCCCCTCATCATCCCCCCCCCACCCCCCCCACCCCCCCCCCCCCCCCCCCCCACCCCCACCGGCCCCACCCCCCCCCCCCCCCCCCCCCCACCCTCCCCCCCCGCCCCCGTCCATCCCCCCCCCCAACACCCCAGACACCCCCCCCTCCTCCCCCTCCAACCTCCCCCACCACGCCCCCCCCCGTCCCCACCCCCCCCCGCTCCCGCTTCCCCCACCCCCCCCACGCCGCCCCCCCCGCCCCCACCCCCGACGCCACCCCCCCCCCCCAAAACCCCCCCCGCCCCCCCTCCCGCCACCCTCCCCCCCCTCCCCTGCCATCCCCCCCCCCAATAACCCACCCCATGCGCGCCCCAACGCCACCCCCCCCCCCAATCCCCCCCCCGGCCCCCTCCGCCCCACCCTCCCCCACGCTACCCCCCCCGCCCCCCCCCCCACCCCCCGCCGCCCCCCCCCCCCACCCCCCCCCCCCCCCCAACGCCCCCCCCGCCCCCACCCCCCCCCGCCCCCCCCCCACCCTCCCCCCCCCCCCCCACCCCCCCTCCCCTCCCCCCCCCCCCCCCCCCCACCCCCCCTCCCCCCCCCCCCCTCCCTCACCCCACACCCCAACCCCGCACCCCACCCCCCCCACCCCCCCCCACCCCCCTACGCCGCCCTCCCCACACCACACCCCACCCCCCCCTCTCCCCCCACCCCCCCCCCTACCCACCCAACCCCTCCCCCCCCCCCCCCCCCCCCCCCCACCCCCCCCCCTCACCCCCCGCCCACCCCCCCCCCCACCCCCCCTACGACCCTCCCCCCCACACCCCTCTCAACCCACTCCCCCCGCCCCCCCCCCCCCCCCACCCTAACCCCCCCACCTTACCCCCCATGCCCCGCGCCCCCCCTCCCCCCCGCCCCCACACCCCCCGCCCCCCGAACTCCCCCACCCCGCCCCCCACACCCCCCCCCCGCCGACCCCCCCCCGCCCACCCCCGCCACCTCCCCCGACCCCCCCGCCACGAGCCCCTCCCCCACCTTCCCCCCCCCCCCACCCCCCGCCCCCCCGCGCCCCCACTACACCCCCCCACTCCCCTTGCCCCCACCCCCACTCCCCACCCCCCCCCCCCACCCCCCCCACCCGCCCCCACGCACCCCCCCGCCCCTCCCCACCCAACTCCTCCCTCCCCCCCTTGAACCCCCACCCACCTCCCAACCCCCCCTCACACCCCCGCCCCCCCAACCCCCCCGAACCCCACCACCCCCAACACCCCCCCCCCTCCGACCCCCCCCCCTCCCCCCCCCCCCCCACCCCCCCCCCCTACCCCCCCCCCCCCCCCCCCCACCCTCCCCCGCCCCACCCCCACTCTCCCCGCCCCCCCACCCCCCACCCCAACCCTCCCTCCCGACCTCCAAGCCCCCCACCTCCCCGCCCCCCCCACCCAATCCCCCCCCCGACTTCCCCCCACCCACACACCCCGACCGCCCCCCACCCCACCCCCCCCCCCCCCCCCCAACCCCCCCTCACCCCACAACCCACCCCCCCCCCCCCCCGCCCCCCCCCCCCACTCCCACCACCCCCCCCCACCCACCCACCTCCCCCCCGACTCCCCCCCGCCCCCCCCCCACCCCCCTACTCCCCCTCCATGCCCCCCCCACCCTCCCCTGTCCCCCTCCCTCCCCTCCCCCACCCCCCTCCCCACCCCTCCCCCCCCCCCCGCCCCCCCCCCCCCCCTCGCCCCCCCCCCCCCGCACCCACCCCCCCACACACGTCGACCCCCCAAACACCAACCCCGCCCCCCTCCCCTCCCCCCCCCCCCCCCAACCCCCCCCACTCCCCCACCCACACCTCCCCCCCCCCACCCCACCCCACACCCCCCCCCCAACCCCCGCCCCCCTCCCACCTACGACCCACCCCTCCCCCCCCCACCCCACCCCCACCCCCTCACAGCCCCCCCCCCCACCCTCCCCCCCCCCCCCCCCCCTACACCCCGTCCCCCACCCCCCCCACCCCACTCCCCCCTCCCCCCCCCCCCCCCCCCCCGCCATACCCCCCCCCCCCCCGCCCACCCCCACCCTCCCCTTTCCCCCCCCCCCCCCCCCCCCCTCCCCAACCCAACCCTCAGAAACCCACCGACCCACTTCTCCCCACCCACCCCTCCCCCACCAAGCCCCCCCCCCCCAACCCCCAACCCACCCCCCGCTACCCCCCCTCTCCCCCCCCCACCCCCCCCCCCCCCCCACCACCCCCCCCCCCCCCCCCGCCCCCCCCCCTAGCCACACCCCCACTTCTTCCGCCCCCCCCCCAACCGCCCCCCCCCCCCCCACACCCACCATCCTCCCCCCACCCCCTCCCCACCCCCAGCCACACACACCTACACTCCCCACCCCCCGCCCACCAAGACCCACCCGCCCCCCCCCCGCACCGCCAACTACCCCCCCCCCCCCCGCCCTCCACCCCCCACCCCCCCCCCTCACCCCACCACGTTCGCCCAACCCCCCCCCCCCCACCACCCCTTCCCCCCCCCCCCCTCCTCCCTCCCCGACCTCCCCCCACCCCGTCCCCTGCTCCCCCCCCTTCCTCACCCCTCCCCCCCCCCCCTCCCCGCCTTCCCCCTCCCCCCCCCCACCCCCCCCCCCCCAAAACAGCCCCCCCCCCCCTCCCCGCCCCCCCCCTCCCCCCCCCCCCCCCCCCCCTCTCCCACCACCCCCCCCCCCCCCCCCCCCTGCCACCCTTCCCCCCCCCCTGCAACCTCTCCCCACCAGTCCCTCCACCCACCCACCACCCCCCCCCCCACCAAACCACCCTCCCTCCCCCCCCCCCCCTACCCCCCCCCCCCCCCCCCCCCCCGCCCCCCCCCCCCCCCCCACCCCCCGCTCCAGCCTACACCACCCCCCCCCCCCAACCCCCCCACCCCCCTCCCACCAACCACCCACCCCCCCCCCCACCCCTACCCACCTCCCCCACCCCCCCCCCCCCCCCCCCCCCCTCCCCCCCCCCCCTCCCCCCCCACACACCCCCCCCCCCTCCCCCCCCCCCCCCCACCACCCCACCCCCCTACCTCACCCCCTCCCGCCCCACCCCCCACCGGCCTCGCACCCCCCCCCCTCACCCCCCCCCCACCCCTCCGACCACAACCCCCCCACCCTAACCTCCCCCCCCTCCCGACCCCCCCCCACCCCACCCCCCCCCCCCACCCCCCCACCCCCCCCCTCCCCCCCCCCCCCCCACCCACCCCCCACCCACCCGCACCCACCCCTCCCCACCCCCCCCCCCTACCCCCACTACCCCCCTCCCCCTCCCCCCCCCCCCCCCCGCCCACTCCACCCCTTTACCCCCCACCCGCAACCCCCCCCCCCCACCCCCCCCCCCCCCCCCCCCCCCCCCCCACCCCCTCCCCCCCCACCCACCCACACCCCACCCACCCACCCCCTCCCACCCACCCCCCCCCCCCAAGCACCCCCCACCCCCCGCCACTACCTACGCCTCCCCCCCCACCCCCCTCCCCCCCCCCCGACCCCCCCGACCACCCCCCCCCCCCACCCTCACCCCCCCCCACCCCCCGGCCCCCCCCCCCCCCCCCACTCCCCCCCACACATCTCCCCACCCCCCCCCCCCCCCCCACCCCATCCCCCCCCTACTACCCCCCCCCCCCCCCCCACCCCCCCCCCCGCCCCCCCCTCCCCCAACCCCCACCCCCCACACCCACCCCCCCCCCCCCCCCCCCCCCCCCCCCCCCCCCAACCCCCCCCCCCCCCCACCATCCACCCCCCACCCCCCCCCAAACCCCCCCCACCCACTCCCCCCCACCCCCCCCCCAGCCACCCCCACACCCCCCCCCCACCCTCCCCCCCTCCCTCCCCCCCCCCCCACCCCCCCCCCCCCCCCACCACACCACCACCCTCCTCCCCCACCCCCCAACGCCCCCCCCACCCCCCCCCCTCCCCCACCCCCCCCGCCCCCCACTCCACCCCCCGCCCCCACCCCCCACCCCCCCCACCACAACTCACCCCCCCCCCCCCCCCCCCCCCCCCCCACCCCATCCCTCCTCCAGCCCTCCCCCCCCCCCCCCCCCCCGCCGCCACCCCCCCCCCCCCCCCCCCAACCCACCCCGTCTCCCCCCGCCCCCCCCCCCTCCTCACCCTACCCCCCCCCCCCGCTCCTCCCCCCCCACACCCCCCCCCCACCCCACCCCCCCCCACCCAACGACCCCCCCCACCCCCCCCACCCCAGCTCACCCCCCCCCCCCCCCCCTCCCCTAACCCCCCCCCCCCCCCCCACCCCCATCCCCCCCCCCACCCCCCCCCCCCACCCCCCCCCCCCCCCCCTGCTCCCCCCCCCCCGCCCCCCCCTCTCCCCCCACCCCCCGCCCTCCCCCCCCCCACACTCAGCCCCCCCGCCCCCCCCTCCACAACCCCCCCTCCCCCCCCCCCCCCACCCCCCCCCCCACGCCCCCCCCCTCCCCCCCCCCCCCCCCACCGCGCCCTCCACCCGCCCCCCCCTCCCCCCCCCCACCCCCCCCCCCCACCGTCACACCCCCCCCTCCCCCCCCCCCCCGCACAGCTCCAGCTCCCTCCCCAACCCCGCCCCCCCCGTCCCCTACCCACCCCCCCCCCTGCCCCCCTGGCCGCACCCATCACCCTCCCGCCCCCTCTACACCCTCACCCCCCCAACCCCTCCACCCACCCTCCCCCCCTCCCCCCCCCCCCACCCCTGCCCACCTCCCCCCCCCACACCTCGCTCGACCCACTCCCCCCCACCCCCCCCCCCCCGCCCCCCCCTCCCCCCTGCCCCCCCCCCCCCCCCCAACCCCCCCGCTTGCCCCCCCCCATCCACCACCCCCTCTACCCCCCCACGACCCCCGCTCCCCCCCCCCCCGCCCCACCCCCCCACCCCACCCGTCCCACACCCCCCCTACCCCCCCCCCCCACCGTCCCACCCCCCCCCCCCCCCCCATCCCCCCTACACACCCCCCCCCGCCTCCCCCGCCCCTCCCCCACCCGCCTCCCCACCCACTCCCACCCCGCCCGCCCCCCCCCCCACCCTACACCCCTGCCCCCCCCCCCCTCCCACCCCCCCCCCCCGGCCATCCCCCCCCCTCCCCTCCCCCCCCCATCCCACCGCTCCCCCCCCCCCCCTCTCCCCCCCACCCCTCCCCCCCCCCCCCCCTCCACCCACCTCCCCCCCCCCCCCCCCCCCGCCACCCCGCCCCCCCCCCCCCACCCCCCCCTCCCCCCCCCCACCACCACCCCCCCACCCACCCCCCGCGCCCCCCCCCCCCCCCGCCCATCCTTTCCACCTCCCCCCACCCGCCCCCACTCCCCCCAACCCCCGACCCACCTCCCCCCCTCCCCCCCCCCCCCCCCCACCCTCTCCCCCCACCTACCCCCCTACCCCCCCCCCCCCCCCCCCCCGCCCCCCCCCCCCCCCCACCCCCCCACCCCCCCCCTTCCACCCCAGACCACGACGCCACCACCCCCACTCCCCCCCCACCCCTCTAACCACCCCCCCACCCTCCACACCCCCCCCCCCCCACCCCCCCACCACCCCCCCACTCCCCCCCACTACCCCGCCGCCCGCCCCCCCCACCCACCCCCCCCCCCCCACGCCACCCCCCCCACATCCCCCCCCCCCCCCCCCCCACCCCCGCCCCCCCACCCCCCCACCCCACCCCCCCACCCCTACCACCCACTCCCCCCCTCCCGTACCGATCACACCCCACTCTCCGCCCCCCACCCCCCCGCCCCCCATCTCTCCCTGCCCCCGCCCCCCCCCACCCCTCCCCCCACCCCCACATTCCCCCCCACCCCCCCCCCCCCCCCCCCCACCCCCTCCCCACCCCCCACCACCCCACCCCCCCCCCTCCCCCCACCTCCCCCCCCCAACTTCGCCCCCCCCCCCCCCCCCCCCCCCCCCCCCCCCCCAACCCCCACACCCTCAACCCCCACCCCTCCCCCCTCCCCTCACCACCCCTCCCGGCCCGACCACCCCCCCCTACACCCCCACCCCCGCTCCACTCCCCAACCCCAGCCCTCCCACTCCCCCCCCCCCCACCCCTCCCTCACCCCCCCCCCCCCCCCCACCCACCCCCCTCACCCCCCCCCCCGCTCCCCTCCCCCGCCACCACCATCCCACCCCCCCCCCACCCCCCCCCCTCCCCCCCCCCCCCCCCCCCCACCCTCCCCCCCCCCACCCCCCCCCCCCCCACCCCCCCCCCCCATCCCCCCCCCCACCCCCCCCCCCCCCCCCCCTCCCCCCCACCCCCACCCCCCCCCCCCCCGTCCCCCACCCCCCACCCCCCCCCCGCCCCCCCCCACACCTCCCCCCCCACACCCACCCCCCCCCCCCACCCCCCCCCCCCCCCACCGCCCCCCACCCCACACCCCACCCCGTCCCCCCCCCTCCCTCCCCCCCCCCCGCCCCCCCCCCCCCCCCCAACCCCCCCCCGTCCCCCCCCCACCCCGCCTCCCCCCCCCCCCCCCCTCCTCGCCCTGCCCCCCACCCCGCACCACCCCCCCACCCCCCCCCCCAGCTCCAACCCCCCCCCCCCCATCCCCCCCCACGCCCCCCCCGCCCACCACCCCCCCAGCCCCCCCCCCCCACCCCCCCCCTCCCTCCCCCGCCCCCCTCTCAACCCAAACCCCCCACCCCCCACCCCCCCCCCCGCAACCCCACCCTCCACCCCCCCCGGCCCCGCCACCCCCCCCCCCCTCACCTCCCCCCCCACCCCCCCCAACACTACCCCGCACCCCCCTCCCCCCTCCCCAAACTCCCCCCCCCCAACCCTCCCCCCCCTCACCCCCCCCCCCCCCCCCTCCCCCCACCCCCCCCCCCCGCCGCCCCCCCCCCCCCCCTCCCACCCCCCCCCCCCCCCCCCCCCCACCCCCCCCCCCCTCCCCCCCCACCCCTCCTCCCACCCACCCGCCCCACCCCCGCCACCATCCCATCCCCCCCCCCCCCCAACCCCCGCCTCCCACCCCCGCGCCCAACCCCCACCCCCCCCACACCCCCCCCCCCCCCATTCTCCCTTGACCCCCCTACCCCCCCCCCCCCCCCCCCCGCCCCCCCCCAACTCCCCACCGCCCCCGCCACCCCGCCCCCCCCCCACCCCCCCCCACCCCACCCCCTTCCCCCCCTCCCTCCCCCACCACCCCTCCCCCCGCCCCCATCACACCCCCCCCCCCCACACCCCCCCCCCCTCACCCCTATCCCCCCCCCCCCCCCCCACTTTCCGCCACCCCG
Source organism: Tanacetum coccineum (assembly GCA_026074375.1). Taxonomy (NCBI): domain Eukaryota; kingdom Viridiplantae; phylum Streptophyta; class Magnoliopsida; order Asterales; family Asteraceae; genus Tanacetum; species Tanacetum coccineum. The sequence continues at coordinate 12,296 of BQNB010017853.1, forward strand.
CCCCCCCGCCCCTCCCCCCCCCCCTCCCCCCACCACCTCCCCCCCCCCACCCCCCCCCCCCCACCCACCACCCCCACCCCCCCCCCCCCCCCCGCCACCCACCTCCACCACACCCCCCCCCCCCCACCTTCCCAACACCCCGCCGCCCCACCCACCCCCCCCCCCCCCTCCCCCCCCGCCCTCCTCCCCCCCCCCCATCCCCCAAACACCCCACCCCCCCCCCCTCCCCCCCACCCCCCCCCCCCCCCCCCTCCCCCCACCCCCCCCCACTATCCCTCACCCCCATCCGCTCCCTCCCACCCCCTCCCCCCCCCCCCCCCCCGCCCCCCCCCCACCCCGCCCCCCCCCCCCCCCCGCCCTTCCCTCTCCCTCAACACCCCTCCAGCCCACCCCCCACCCCCCCCCCACCCCCACCCAAACGCCCGCCCCAATCACCCCCCCCCCCCCCCCCCTCACGCCCGCACCCCCCCACCCCGCCCCCCCCCACCCCACCCACCCCCCCCCCCCCCTCCCCCACCCCCCTACCCCCCCCCCCCCCCCCCATCCCCCCTCCCACCCCCCCAACCTCCCCACAACCCTCACGCCCCGCCCCCCCCCCCCCCCTCCCCCCGACCCCCCCACCCCTCTTCGCCCCCCCACCCCCCCCCCCCTCCCACACTCCCCCCCACCCCCCACCCCCCCCGCCTACCCCCCCCCCTCTACCCGCCTCCTCTACCCCCCCATACCCCCCCCCCAACCCTCCACCCCCCCCCCACCCCACCCCCCCCCCCACCCCCCCCTACCCCCCCTCCCCCCACCCCTCTCCCCCCCACCCTACCCCCACCCCCCCCCCCCCCCCACCACCTCCGCCCCCCCCACCCCCTCCCCCCCCCACCCTCCATCCCCCCCCCCCCCCCCACCCCCCCCCCCCCCCCCCGCCCCCCCCCCCCCCCCCCCCCCCCTCCCCCCCCCACCGCACCCCCCACCCCCCCACCCCCTCCCCCCCCCCCGCCCCACCCCCCCACCCTCCCCCCCCTACCCCCCCTACCCGTCACCCCCCCCCACGCCCCCCGCCCCCCCGGCCGTCCCACACGCCCACCCCCCCCGCCCCCCCTACTCCCTACTCCCCTCCCCTCCCCCCCCACCCCCCCCCCCCCCCCCCCACCATCCCGCCCCCCACCCCCCCACTCTCCACCACCCCCTCCCGCACCCCCCCCCCACCCCACCCCCGCACCGCGCCCACCCCCCCCCCCCCCCACCCCCCCGAGCCCCCCCACCCCCACCCCCCCTCAAACCCCCCCACCCCCCCCACCCCCCCAACCCCACATCCCATCCTCGGCCCACCCCCTCCCCCCGCGCCTCCCTCCCCCCCCCTACCCCCCCCCCCCCCACCTCCCCCCCATCCCCACCCCTCTCCCCTCCCCCTCCCACCTCCCCCGCCCCCCCCCCCCCCCCCCCCCCCCCCCTCCACCCACCCCCCCCCTCCCACCCCACCTCCCCCTCTCACCCCTCCCCCCCCCCGCCCCCGGCCCCCCCCCCCCCCCCCCCCCCCCCCCCCCCCCCCCCCCCCCCCCCCACCCCACCCTGACCCCAACCCGTCCCCAACCCCCACCCCCCCCCCCCTAGTCCCCCCAACCTCAGCCCCCCCCTCCTACCACCCCCCACACCCCCCCCCCCTACACCACCCCCGCACCCCCACACCGCCGCGCCCTCCCCCCCAACCCATCACTCCCCCCCGCCCGTCCCCCCACCCCCCCCCCCCCTCCCCGACCACACCACACGCCCCCCTCCCCGCATAACCCCCCCCCCCCCTCCACACACGCCCCCCCCCCCGCCTTCTCCCCCCCACGCCCCCCCACCCACGCTCCTCCCTCCCATCCCTACCCCCGCACTCCCCCCACAACCCCAACCCCCCTCCCCACCCCTACCCTTCCCACCCCCCCACCAACCCACAGCCCACTCCCCCCCTCCCCCCCCCCCCCTCCCACACCCTCCCAAACCCCCCCCCCCCCTCCCCCCCACTGCCCCCCCCACCGCCCCACCCCCCCCCCCCCCCCAGACCCCCCCCCCCCCCTCACCCACCCCACCCCCACCCCACACCCCTCCCCCACCCCCCCCTCCTTCCTCCCCCCCCCACCCCTCCCTCCTCTCCCCCCCCCCCCCCACCATCCCCACCCCTCCCCCCCCCCCCCCCCCCCCCCCTCCCCCCCTCCCCCCTCCCCTCACACCCCGACCCCCCACCCCCCCCGCCCCCAATCCCCCCCCACCCCCCCCCTCCTCCACCCTCGGCATCCCCCCCACCCGCACCACCCCCCCCCTCCACCACCCCCTTCGCCCCCTCCCCCCGCCCCCCCCACCCCCCCCGCCCCATCCCACCCCCCCCCCCCTCCACCCCCCCACCACCCCCCCCCCCCCACCCCCCCCCCCCCCCCACCCCCCCCCCCCATACCCCCCCCCCCCCCCCCCCCCTCACCCCCACCCTCCCCAACCCCCACCCCCCCCCACACCCCACCCCCGCACCTCCTCAACCCCCCCCCCCCACCCCCGCCGCCCCCCCCCACCCCCCTCCCCCACCCCCTCCCACACCCCCACCCCCCCCATCCCCCCCCACACCCCCCCGCCCCCCCCCCCCCCCCCCCCCCCCCCCACACACCCCCCCCGCCCCCCCCCCCCCCCCCCCTCCCAACAACACCCCCACCTCCCCGGCCCCTCCCCCCCCCCCCCTCCCCCCCACCCCCCGTCCCCACCCCCCCCCTACCGCCCCCCCCCCCCCCACCCTCCCCCCCCCGGCCCCCCCCCTCCACCCCCCCCCACCCCTCGCCACCCCCACCCTCCCCCCCCGCCCACCCCCCCACCACCCCCTCCCTCATCTCCTTCCCCCACCCCCCCCCCCCCCCCCACCTCCCCCCCCCGCCCCCACCCACCCCCCCCCCTCTCGCTCCCATCCCCCCCCCACCCCCCCCCACCACCCCCCCGCTCCCCCACCCTCCCGCCCCCCACCCCCTAATCCCTCCCCCCCCCCCCCTCCCCCCCCCCCCCCACCCCCCCCCCCCCCCCCCCCCCTCCCCCCCTCCCCCCGCCCTACCAACCGGCCCCCAACCACCCCTCCACCCCCACCCCCCCCTCCCCCCCCGCACCCACCCCCCCCCCCCCCCGCCCCCACCCCCCGGCCCCCCCACCCCCCGACCCCCCCACCACACCCCACTCCCACCTCACCCCCCCCCCCCCCACCCGACCCGCCCCACCCCCCCCCCCCCCCTCCCCCCACCCCCCCCCCTCTAACGCCCCCCCCTCCCCCAGCCCGTCCACCCCCCCCGCCCCCCCCCAATCCCCCCCCACCCTCTACACCTCCTCCCCCCCCACACCCCCCCCCCCATCCCCCCCCCCCACCCACCCACACACCCCCCCCCCCCCCCCACCCCCCCATCACACAACCCCCCGCGCCCGCCCCCCCCACCAGCCCTCTCCCAACCCCCCCACCCCCCCCCCTCCGCCCCACCGCCCCCCCCACTCCCCCCCCCCCCCCCTCCACCCTACATACCCCCACCGCCAACGAATCACTCCCCCTCCCCACTTCCACATCCCCCCCATCCCCCGCCCCCAACCACCAGCCCACCCCACCCCCCCCCCCCCCCCCACCGCCCCCCCCCCCCCCACACCCCCCCCCCACCCCCCTTCCTGCCCCTCCCCCCCCCACCGCCCTCACCCCCTCACCCGCCCGTCCCCCCCCCCCCTCCCCCCCCTCACTCACCCACACACCCCCCCACCCCCCACCCCCGCTCCCTCCCCCCCACCCCCACCCCAATCTCCCCACCCCTCACCCCCCCCCCCCCCCCTCCTCCCCCCACACCGCCCCTCCGTCCTCCCCCCCCCCCCACCCCCCACCACCCCCCCCCGCCGCGCCCCCCCCTACCACTCGCTCCCCCCACCCCACTCCTCTCCCCAACCCCCCCCCCCCCCCCCCTTCCTCTCAACCCCCCCAACCCCCCCTCCCCCCCCCCCCCGCCACCACCGCCCCCCCACCCCCCCCCCCCCCCCCCACCTCCCCCCACCCCCCTATCGCACCCCACCCCGCCCACCTCCCCCCCCCCCCACCCCCCCCCCCCCCCCCCCCGCCCCTTCCCCCCCCACCCACACCCACCCCCCCCCAACCACCCACCCCCCCCCCCCACCCCCCACACCCCCCCCCCCCCGCCCCCCCTCCGCCCCACCACCCCCCCAACCTCCTCCACAAACCCCCCCCCCCCTACACCCCCCCCCCCCCCACCCCCCGTCCCCACCCGAACCCCGACCCCCCACCCACCTCTCGCATCCCCACCCCACCCCCCACTCCCCCCCCCCCCCCCCCCCCCACCCCCCCCCCCACCCCCCCCCCCCACCCCACCCACCCAGGCCCCCCCACCCCCCCCCCCCCCCCCCCCCCTACCCCCCCCCCCCCACCACCCCCCCCCCTCCCCCCTCCCACCCCCCACACCCCCCTCTCCCCGTCACCCACACCCCGACCCCCTCCCCCCCCCCCCCTCACCCCCTCCCCCCGTCCAACTCCCCCCCCCCGCCCCGCCGCCCCACATCCCCCCCCCCACCCTCCCCCCCCCACCCCCCCCCCCGGCCTTCTCCCCCCCCACCCCCCCGCCTCCACCCACCCCCCACCTCCCCCCCCCCCCCCCCCCCCCCCCTCCCACCCCCCCCCCCCCCCCGCACCCCCCCCCCTCCCCCACCCCCTCGCCCCCACCCCCCCCCCCCACCCCCCCCCTCCCCCAACACCACCCACCCCCCACCCCTCGTCCCCCACCACCCTCCTCCGCAGCCCCCCCGCCCCTCACTCCCCCCCCCGGCCACCCACCCCCCCCCCAACCCCCCCCCGCCCCCCCCCCTCCACCCCACCTCACCTCTCCCCCACCCCAACCCCCCCACCTCCACCCCCAACTCCCCCCGACCCCTCCCCCCCCCCACCCCCCACCGCTCCCCCTCCCCCCCTCCTCCACCCCCCCACCCCACCCACCCAAGCCCCCTGCCCCCTCCCCCCCCCCCCCCCCACCCCCCACCACCCCCCACAAATCAAACCCCCCCACCCAACCTACAACACCAAATCCCTACCTTACGCCTTATCATCCCACAGAACCTTACCCCCTATACATCACGACGTGCTTCTCCACACACAACCCCCCTTACCTCCAACACCTCATTTCCAAGATCTTCCATATTCTAAACTTTAACTAGTACTCTCAGCACCCGACCATCACAATGAACCCCCCCAAGCCACTCTCCCATGCCAACTGCATATCTCCAATACCCCTAGGTATGAAATTTCCCTCCGACAAAGAATTGTGGCTATCATACTTAATTGAATGTTGACATATTATACCAGGTTAACGACTACAATTCTTTTACGATTAAGATGGCATACAGAAGTAGAACCATAACCCACATTTTTCCGTAAATCAAAGTATTTCATCACCCAGGTTCTATCAGAATCTGAAGAAATTCTATTGGCTGTCATCAAGAGGTGTAATCTTGGAAATAAGTACACGTGAGAAAGGAGGTAAATATAATTAATATGTACGCCAAACAAAAGTATCAATAGCCTCACACACGAATATATCAACCTTGCTTACTAACTTTTTTTTTACAGTCATGCACAATACTTACACTCTATTCCTACAACTTTCAATTAAATCACGGGACAGATTTCTGAACGGGGTGGAGACTATAACAACCCAAAATTTTCCATCAAATCAAAAACCTAGTTTACTATTATCACAATTCCTCCAGGGAAATTTTTTGCATTATTACATTACTTTGCATTGGTCAATATCTCACGCAAAGTCATGTAAATTCCATAACTAAAGGTAGACAATCTACGTCAACCTATCTGTTGACAATCCGACTTCATACTTGATAAGCAATCACATAATAGTTCCATTCAATATCATAGAACACCTTATTACCAAAGTACATTATTCCCTATAATGTTCCATTGCAATGGTATATTCAAACAACGGGCTTAAAAACAATTATCGGATCCCCCTAAACCCAATCTTATGAAAGTTAACCCCTAAAGTGAATGGCACAAGCTACTAAAGCACTTAGTACAAGCAATATAACATCTCATTTGAAATATAAACTCCCTTCAAGTCAAAGTACAAATCTCTAAAAGCTCAATATACAAGTCATTAAGCATGGTCTCTAAAATAAAACCGTTTTACCTTCGTTTTCATTCTAATTTCTTCACCACTAACTTTGTTTACAAGATACTTCACTCTTTAACAATATATAAACCCTAAATATTCTATTCATAAGCTTTCATGCATCTTTTTACACTCAAAACCCAAATTCAAAACCCTAAACCCTAAAACCAAGCTAGTTTCTAAACATTACTATTTCTTGCTTTTAATATCCATTGTAAACCCAAACCAACACTCAAATGAGTTGTAAAAACTTATTTTACAATCATATCAATCCTATTCAATCATTATCTATCATTAACTTGGCAATATGCAAGAAATCAAAGCCTAGAAAACCTTAACGAATCCAGAAAACCCTAATTGTGCCCTAATTGTGACCTTTGACCCGTTTTCCCCTCAATTTTTAACCCCCTTTTAACTTAAAAACCCAACGACCAAACTTTCATTGATAATAATTTAATAAGCCCTAGGATTTGTATTCCTTCATTTCCTAAGCAAGAGTATGCAAATATATGCCAAGAAAGTCAAGAAAACCCTAAACGAGCCCTATTTGAACCCGTGACCTCGTTTCTTCAATTCTACTCCGTTTTAACCCAAACCAATTGCTAATCTTTGCTAATTACTTTAATACCAGACCTTAACAACCTATTTCATCTATCCTTAATCATTATAAACACAATGTACCTTGGAAAAACCCTTGAACAACACGTCGAGCTCCAAAACTGACCCGAACCCTTTCATACTCAATTTTGACCCATTTCAAACCATTCCAAGTGCAAATAACCAATGTGAACCTCTTCTAGAAACCCTCAAGCTGCTTACCCAGCTGCTTAGACCATTCCTTGGTCAAATTTGAGAGCACATGGTCTCATGAATATTCTTGTTTCTTCCATCCTTACACATGGCATCAACTAAGGTATCCAACACCTCCATTCTAGTTTCTAGACCTCCACATTCATAATATAGACTTCAAACATCATCTACTAGCATATACACACGTCCCATATCAGAACCATAAGCTATCTTAGCTTCCTTGGTCACCAAGATGAAATTTACCTATAAATAGGGACCTTATGTCTTCATTACAACTCGCACCCACCTTCATCTTTCTATAACCCATTAGGCAGCAATACTTTGCTCCCTTATGATCCTAGGATCATTAAAGAAGGTCTAAGAAGTGAAGCCCTGAAGATTTGAAGCCCCGGGAATAAGATACAAGGCGTACGAGTGGAAATACTACCCGAAACGACCCGTTTCCACCATTTTTGCTCCTTGAAGCTCAAACCCAGGTTTTGAATGTTAGACATCAGCTTACTACAAACAAAACACCCTTATAATGTTCATATGAATCCTAAATATACTCTTGTTAAAGTTTCATAACCATTCATGCTCATTTTCCATTTTGATACCAAAACCGTAGCACCCGAAAACCCTAATGTTCCGCTGTTTTTTACTTAAAACTAATGTTATAAATGGTAAAATATTGTAAAAATCTATCCTACATGCTTAACTAAGGATTAAAAATAACTACTTATATTGATTCATTAAGGGAATTTGAAACTAAAACCCGTGCGTTTACGTTTGAAACCCTAATTTGACCTTTTTAAACTTCCTAGCTGAACGAATCGTTTAAATTAAACTTTTGTTATTTAAAACATCATATTTTAGTTTATTAATACTTATAAATTGTCCTATTGTAATGTAAAACTAACGTGCATGAGGCAAATTTGGACCATGTTTTGTAATTATAATCCAAGCAAGGGTATATATCGTAACTTTCCGAAACAATAACTAAAAGACTTAAAAGTGTCATTTTATCAAAGATATAACTATAAAGGGTCCCAATTATAGTCACTTTTTCAAAGTCCAAGGTTATTTGGTATATCAATAAAAAGTAAAGACCAAAGAAATAAAATGCAAACCTCAGGGTCTACTTGCAATTTTCCCAAACCCCAGGGTCTAAAATGTGAACATTTTGATAAAAGTATAAAAACACATTTAAAACTAATACCAGAACATAACTTTAATTAACATGCTTGACGTGCTTAAACATTTCCAGCTATAGATTATAACGCTAAACCCGATTATATCATATCACAATACTAGGAGCTTTCATATTTACGAGGTTTCATCATGGTATTACGTTCTGACTAGTCGTTGGGTGTTACGATTTAAAGTGCCTAGCTCCTCAACTTTACCGAATGACTTCTGAATTTATGATTGCCCGACACGTGGAATACAATAATTCCAAAACTCCTCAATCAACCATACCTCTTTAAAATTAAAGTTTTCTAGAGTACAATCGTTCCTACGACTCAACATAATTACTCAGGTTCTGACAGGCCGTTGACGATGCATTTTTAGATATCAACATTCTCCCTTAAGATTTGATAAGGTCATCACTTTCATTCAGAATATTTTATTACATCTACCTACCTAGGTGAGATTCATAACCGCCCGCCTTTACTTAATAACAATGTTTTATAAACCCACGAGGGGGGATACATGCTTGGTTACAAAAACTCTTTTACATATTCTCGGGTTTAGTCTTATAACAATGTGATTCCTTTCAAAGACTTAATACATGCATAACAACCAGGAATACAAGAGTTTTTACAAGTTATAATGCTGATCCTGAAACACTATTATAGCTACTGCTAAGTTACTTTATGCAAAAGTCCCTCATTATCATGGACCATTAATTACTCTTCCGGAGTAAACGCAATATTGTGGATAGATCCTACCGATTACAATCCTGTATGTGTTAGCCGGATAGGTTAACTAAACACACTAATTTGAATTTCAAAGTATATAGACAATTACCAACACGCAGGGCCATTATCTATTTATATATATATCACATCATTTTGGGGATAATATATACACTATCAGTTTGTGTTCCCTGAGCTAAGACCAGACTATACAATACCAGACAAGACCAGACAACCAACATGACAATAACGCAGTAATTACACTGTTTACTATGATAATTGCATTTCGTTGCAATTATTACAATAACGGGGTATAAAATAACGTGACCCAAGATCATACAAATATCATTTTCATAACAATTGTGTTTGTAGCAATTATTACATCTAAACTTGGGATTCAAACTGCTTATCAAACCTATGAATTTCACTCCACCTTTGTGTTACCCTTTTCTAGCATGTTTTATACTCAGTAATGGACAAGTTGCCGGTACGGATGAACATGGACCAAAGATGGTTGCAACTGTTATCAATCAAACTTGATGATTTAGATCTCTTGATTGAGAAGTATTTTGGAAAGAAATTCTTACGGGATTAATACTATACGTATATAAATTTGACTACACACCAAGGCCTATGGGTGGCCCAACTCCAGCCCATGGCCGGCCAAATGTAGTATAAATACACCCTCTCCTTGTCTTGGAGAGGGTTGGTTGTTCCATTTGTTTTACACACATTCATTAATACATCATCCATTTTCCATCATCTTTTTCTCTAACAATCCAACCCACATCTCACTTATTGTTCTTGGTTGATCTTAAGATTACTAGTATTCTTCACTAGAGAACCAATAAATGGTATCTCTAGAGACTACACTATTTTCTAAGAACTAATTATACTACAACATCTTAGTAACATATAGACATTTGCTTATAATCTATATTCTACGAAGATGAAAAGTGAGACGTACCTTAGTCTTTAGAATTATCTTCATCAATGTCTTCATAATGTAAATGATAAGGGTTCATAGGAACCTTATGATGAATTCCTTAATCTCGACAAAGAATATTTGTAGAGAACACACCACTTCAAAGGTTGCGATGGCTTAGCCATTTGGTCCTCAACGTTTCATGTATCCGAAGTTATTGTTTCCGCATATGTTTTGTATTTTGTTTTGGCACATACATGGTGAACAACTTCCACATTGAGTGAAACTAAGTGGATGTGAATGATTCCTTATTATGTGATTAGGATAGTTTTGTCTACCTTGGTCTCTCCTAGGTTGAGGTGTTCTAGACCGAGGACGAGGACTATTAGTCTTTCTTGGAGGTGGAGTTTTAGACCTCATTGTGGGTTTAGTAAATCTGACTCTGGGTTTTAAGGAGGGTTTGTAAAAATGTTTTACCTCATCATCGCTTGCAATAGGAATTTTAGTATTGTTTATAAGTATAAATTTTGGTTTTGAATTTGATTCTATCAATTTTTCTTTCGACTCGACTTCTTGGGCTTTTACAAACTTTACTTGTTTGGTTTCGCTAGGTGACTCTTTGGTAAAATTAAAACCTAACCCGGATTTATCTCCGGAAGTTTTTTGAGAATTTATTATTTTCTTAAGTGAGTGACTACTATCATTAAATTGATTTAGCCTAGATATTTCTTTTCTAAGCTTCTCATTTTCAAGCTTAAGGTCTTGACATAATTTACATTCTTCAATTACTTCCTTACCTTTTTCTAACCTAGATAGTTTATCTTTTAATTCTAGTACTTCATTTTCTAATTCTATTTTAGCTTGTTTTAGAGTTTTATTTTTAGCCATGACTTTTAGTCCTAATTTGCATAGTCTACTATATTCATTATCTAAGTCATTTTCGTCTAGTGATGATTGGTCATCACTAAAGTATTCGGTTTCGGAAAGTACCTCATTTGAAGCTTTAGCCATAAGACACTTTTCGTCATTTGTCTTCTCCTCTTCATCTTCGTCGCTATCACTCCAAGATCCTCCAACAAACGCTTTTTGATTTTGATATCTTGATAGTTTTGGACATTCTCCGACGAGATGATTTGGATCTCCACACTTAAAGCATTTTCTTTCGCCTTTGCCATTTTTGTCGTCTTTATTTCTTTGAAATGATTTTCTCTCTTCATGTGGTTGTCTTACGAATCGTCCTCGTCTTTTGAAGAATTTCTTGAAGTCTCTTACGGCCATGGCGTATTCTTCATCTTCACTATCGGAGGTTGAGCTATCATCATCACTCGAATCCTTTCTAGCTTTCAAGGCAATAGATCTACTTTGTTCTCTTTTGCTTTGGTTTCAGAATCTTTCTTAATTACTTCTTCATAAACCTTCAAATTTCCAATGAGTTCGTCAAGTGATAGAGTTGTTAGATTCTTTGATTCTTCAATCGCCGTGACTTTTGCGCGCCATTTAGGATGTAATGCCCTACAGTTTTTTTCTAACACAGTCTTGCTAGAAATACCTTTCAAGTGTTTTTATACTAGTGATAATAGTGTTAAATTTTGCAAAGAAATTATCTATTGATTCTATTCCGGACTCATGTATTGTTCATATTGTTGTACAAGATGAATCTATTTAGTTACTTTGACTTGATTATTACCTTGATGAGTGATTAACAAAGTATCCCAAATTTCTTTTGCGGTTTGACACATAAAAATTCTTTCGTATTCTTTACGTGGCAAAGCATTATAAATTATCATTTTAGCTTCATTATTTTTTGCAAGTTTCTTTTTAAGATCTTACATTTTGTTTATTGAAAGGTACAACTCATACTTTTAGTTTTTGGTTTATTTGAATAGGAGGAAAATCACCTTCGGTAATAATATGCCAATGATCTAGATCTTTGAACTTCACTTTAGTTTCAAATCTATTTTTCTAATAAATATTTTCATCACATTCAAATAGTTGTGGTCTATGCATTAGATTGCCTTCTAAATATTTTTCTGATTCCATAGATCGATTCAAGTTTTAAAATATAATTTATTTTAAAAATCTTGTTTGACGTGGCTCTGATACCAATTGTGAAAAACTAGATGGGGGGTTGAATAGTTTGCCGCTTTTGTATTTAAGGTTTAAGTGTTTGTATAAATTATTGATTCGTCATTATGTGAATTCAAACCTTTCCACAATATGAACAAATATAATTATCATAAACTATTAATGCGGTTAGTATGAGAAAAATAATGTAAGACAAGAGATAAGAGTTAAGAACAATCAAAACCACAAAGCGAGGATTTTTGTGGTTCGTAACGAATAACCTTCTTCGGCCCTACTCCTCTCCTCAAGACTACGAACTCGGGAGGTTTTCTTCACTATGTCAACACGCAACCTTTATGGCGGAGAAAACTTACAAACTTTGCTTATCTTGATTTTCGACACTAAGGTAGATGTCGAGTTCTAATTTAGCTAGAACCAATTACCTACTACTTCACAACTTCACTACACATCTCTTTGCTTACGGACGTGATCTCGACTTCACACTTTTCTCTCCTCAGTTTTCTTCAAAACACTCCTTCACCAGCCACTATATAATCACACCTAACTAACACTATAGGAATGATCACAAGATCCTACTTTACTTACAACTATCACAAGATTCTAACTACATACACAACGTTATAAGATTATCAATGATTTTCAGGCTTATGATTTGGATGCAATAGGATGGCAACACCAAATAAGGTGTAATACTTTTCACTTGATGATGGAAGTATTCTTCTTTTGTACTTAGAATTGAGCTTGGATCACTTGGAAACAAATGCTTTATGTTTATATGATCAAAGGATTGTATTGAGATGTGTGGGGCTGTTTTAAGTGCAGTAAGAATGAGTGCAAAATGTGAAAAAATTAGTAGAATTAGTCCAGTATTTATAGGACAAAATTGAGGAGCGTCTATACTTGGGCGGCCCTTAAATAGCGTGGGCGGTTGTCCTTAAAAAATCAAGGGGCGCCCGTGTTTTAAGTGGGTGCCGCCCTTAGAATAGGAGCTCCCCAGTTTGTCTGTTGTGTAGGGGGGATTTTTGAACTTTTCTAGCGTTTTGTCCGAAAATATTTGAAATTCAAAATGTTTATTTTGAATAAAACATTTCTTTTAATTGTAGAAAATGTTTTGTAATGTTTATAAAAATGTTTACAACATTTTATAAAAGTGTGAGGTTGAATAAAAATTTCCTTTGATCATAAAATGCATTAAGCATTTATTTATTCATACATTTAAGTGATATAATTTTCGAAATAAAAATTTACTACTAATTACTTGTTTACGTTTAATTTTACATTGAACGTTTTTATATTTTGTGATTATGAAAACATAAAGATGTGAAAAATATTAATAATGTTTTTAGGCAGTATTTCTATCAACAAATTATTTGATTATCAAGTTTTACATTTATATTTAGCCGACAAACCTAAAAAAACACTTTAATGAGCAGTGTACCCGGTCAAGATGGAGTTCGCGGTAAGTAGGGTGTCGAACACTAAGAGTGGAAATTTAATCCTATATTCTATCAGTATTTTAATTAGTCTATTTACTGGTTAAACCTATGCTATGTACGTTGTCTAATGAAATGGGGGGTTCAGCCTGAGAGACTGGCACATGTTTGGTGATGACAAATACCAATTCAATACACAATAAACACAAAAGATGAAGATTAGAAGATAGAATAAGCGGTAAATCCAAATGTATAGATAAATGTTTTAGCTATAGTAATACGGTTCAATGATGGTTTGTTTGTTTTATTGCAATGACTTTACTTTATCTCGAAACCGGCATATCTTCTTAAGACTTAGGCGAGACATAATCATAAGACCTAGACACATTAATTCCTGTTCACAATTAATGCAATCCGCATAAAGCATCCTTTGTTTATTATATTCTTCTCTTAGAGAATTAATATTAGTGGTGCTTCTGTTAAAACTCTAGCCAACAGGACTTTTACCATTTATTCTATTGAAGGTGTTTTATATACTTGGTGTCTACTATCCCAATCTTCTATCAGTTAATTAAGAGCATGATGCTGAAACTTAAACGGGTCCCACAATACCGATCCAAGTAAGTGATCATAATCATAAAGACAAATACAGATAGTTATTTGTGTCCTATTGTCCAGTAATATATGACACGATATGGAGAGCTATCCCGATTCTAGAGTACCTGGTCCGTAAACGCTAGACACAGTTGAATGTTAGGTCGCATATTCAAACACATAAACCAAGTATGAGGTGATATACATACTTAATCAATCAACGATAATTAAAGAAATCGATTTTAAAAACAACCAAACATTGAATTTTCCATTAAGATGGCTAATTGGACGAGGGTATTAGCCCACAACCATTGTATTTATACAAGCGTAATCTGAACAATGAAATAGATCGATTAAGAGAGTAAAATAATAACACGATGATCTTCTATGGATTCGTGGTTAAATGCGTGAACCTTTATGAGACTGATATTCTCGTCTAAAATTCAGTCTATGATGAGTATGGTATATAGAATATGGATTATTGCATAAATTATACTCATTTTTTTGAGTTATTCTATTTATAGTTATTGAAAAATACTCGATACGCCGTAATCTAGATGGTTGATTACGGCGTATTGGGATGGATTCCTTGGTTTGGAGCTACGGTTCGTTATAAATCTTTGATATTCTTTCCCAATTTACTTGATTTAACTGTATATATGATTAGTTATTCTTCATGGATACGGCGTATATAGGATAACATAGATATGCTGTGTTGGGAATGGTCCAAACGGTTTTTCTTGTGAAGTCTTGGCGGTTGCGTGGGGGTAGATCAAGCCGTTTCTCTTTTGTTTGGATACGGCGTATTGGTGATTTTTCAAGAAAATCTTCAAATGTCTCTAGTTTTAGCTCTAAATTACGAGACTTTTAGCATATCTTCACATCACACTATAGAATTACTGCATTATTCAATCTTTAAAGCGATTACGTACATATAATGCAATTATATATAAAAAGTAAGGCACAATAGATGGGGATAAATGATATAATAAAGGTGACAGTTATTGTTCGTCATCAAATATCGCCTAATTGAATCCTACTTGTCACTCAAGTAGAACTTAGAAAAAGTTTAGTTATGAAAATGTGTCCCGTAACGAGGTTAGGATTTTCCAGTTTAAGCATCAGTTTTGTCCTAATCAAATGTACATAACTAAGCTTCTCACGTTTTATGGAATTGGAAAAACACTCCAGATCACTCAAACTAATCTAGGGCTGCAACATTTAAGTTTGTACGCTCAATTGTCGGTTTTTCATGATTAAGTTTTCGTATCATAAGCTTTGGCAATGATACACATCCTTCACACGCTATATGCTAAGGAAGAAACAAGTCAAAGCTTAATTAGGTTAAGAAGGCTTCGGTTGATCATTTTACAGGTCTTTCACCATATGTACCACACCAACAAGGCAAGTTGTTCGTATATACACGGCGGAACGACAGAATAGACATATCAAATTGAAAGACAATCCCTGTTGTATTAGACCAGCGGTTAGGTTGAAGAATGATCATAGGGTAGGGACCTTCTTATTTCACAAAAGTCATAATCAAACAAGGCAGGTGAGACATACATTCATTGCGGTAACGACGGGTTTAAGACAATGCATTGCTCAAACAAGTCCACGTTTGAATAGAATCTAAGGTTAGTTTCTAGGGAAAGGGATGTAAAAAGGTTGTCAAATAAAATTCACCAAAACAAATAGATTATGCCAACAAATAAGGTGCAGGTGTTAGTAACTCTTCCCCGGACCGTTCCAGACAAAGTCTCGAATATATGTCAGACGCCTCGAATCATAGAAATGTCAAAGACAAAAACAAAGTTGACGTCTCCCATAACGGTCAACTTCCATCAAATCCCGCTATTTACATACTTTTACACAAGTGGTGATATCGGCCACTTTTTATAAAACTTACATAGTTGATTTTTTGTAATGTAATCAAACGATATAATCGATTCTTCTAAGTGATTCCTTCGGTATAAACTTCTTTTTGAACCGACTATTTTTCTTCCTTCTCTTTTTTTTCTTTTTCTCTTTTTCCATTTTTTTAAAACATAATAAACCTCGGTTTGATTCCACCGTCTTCACTTTCATAATTTATCCGGATAATTTTTTCCTTGTAGTACTTCTTCAGCGGACATAATTCATAATTGCGAAAAGTAGCAAACTTACGTGTGATATTTTCCCATCTGCATTAGGCAATTTCTGGGCCTGTACCGAGATAGAATAAATTTCACTTTGACACGGGAAATTTACTAGACTTTACACGAGGCAAACTAGCAAACATTGAGGAATTAGGCCTTAATCTACAAGGTAGGCTATAGGTGCAAAGTTATAAGAAACATATAATATGGTGTACAAAAGAAAAGGATTGGCTCACTCAGTTGTTCTAGGGGATTTTACTCTAAAAATGAGAGTAATCAAGGGTTACACGGGAGTTAACTAACCAGTGAAGTTAGTTATTTTTACGACATGTAGGCTATTTGGTTTAATCTTAGAAATTTATCAGTTGAACATGTTCTTCCATCTAAATCCATAGTACTAATCATGGCGGTCTCGAGTGATATACCAGGCCAAGTTCTAAAGTCCACTACATCACCGACACACTTATAAATTTGTGGAATTTAGTAGACAGTTGGAAACGGAATAGGCTTAATTCTCACAATATGTATCAAGGGTTATAGTGCGCTAGGTAATGTAACTAGTGATTTTTACAAAAGTCATGCTGAATTTTTTTTAAATTTTGACCATTTTAAGCACTTTGCATGTTATTTTGTAAAAAAAAAAAGACAAGTACGTTCTAATTCTCCATCCCTAACTTAAAATTATAATACGTTCCTCATTGTATAGATAAAACAATTAAATATAATGGAAAAGTAGAATAGATCGGAAAACTCACCTGATGTTTTGATCGTGATAATTCTCCTATGATGGTCTTGAGCAAAAAGGTATGGTGATAGGGCTTCTGAATGGCCCAGGGTTAAGTTCAACGCCACAAGTCTTTTTCCTGCATATACACTTATCTAGTTTCTGCATGGTCCTGTATAAAAGAGTAGAAGGCAAGTTGCAAATTCTACTATCGCTACAATGGTACAAAGAAAACAATTAAACACCACAACTGTACAGGGGTCAATTACGCCGTATCACTTACCTAAGGTTTACGCCGTATTGTTCGTTTAAATTACCTGGAAAATTAAAAATTAAAGTTTTAAAACCGATAACGTCTGACATACTTACGCTATATCCACTAGGGGTTCGATACGACGTTGTTAATGTCTGGGAGAAGACAGACTTCGTGGAGAAAAATTAAAATGTAAAAAATTAAAATTCAAACAATTAAAATGACCGGGTTGTCTCCCGGGAAGCACTTTTGTTTCAGCTGGTCTTTAAGTTTGACATTTTTCCTTCTTATCTTGTCCGTGTTAAGCAAATGGTTTCAGGATTTCAAACCTGTAATCAATCAATGAGTCGTGTTGCTGAACTTTAATGCTTAGTTCTTTACTTTCTATCAAAAACACAGATAAAACGTTCATCATATAATATACACAAAAATAAATTCGGTAATAAAATGTGTTAATGTGTTAATATCTAGTACATATCACCAAAAGTAATATAACATAGTAGAGATCAGGGGTCGGATGAAGAATCGGTATGATGGCTACGGAGGTGCTAGCATCGCCCGTCCTCGGCCTAACACGCCTCCGGAAGGACAATCCTAAGCTACCTACAAGGGTGCTGTCAAATGGCTGATAAGTCTGGCCACTGGCGTCCATGAGCTATGTTATGCAGGAGATCAACCAGGTGGAGACTCTAGACTGCTCAGTGGTAAAGCTCGTGACATCTCCTCGCAGGCCCACAACATCACACTGTAAGTCGTGCACCTCCTCCTCGAGCCTCTCGATCCTCTGTGACATAGTACGTGGCTGTGGGGCGGGTGGAGGTGGTAGAGGTGCTTGTGCTGGTGTTGGTGCTGGAATCTCCGGAGCAGCCTCCTCATGTGCCTGACCTGCCTCTTCGGTACCAGCCGCAGCAGCCTGCTGCCTCTCTGGTCCATGGGCTACCCAAGTCCATGTCTCATCGTACCTCGTGTAGATGTGCAGCCTTCCAAGCTCATGTAAATCAATCAACGGGAGCTCTCGGGTGACTACCTGCAACCCTCTCAATCCATCGTCACTAACCAGCCCAAAATGCATAGCCAGACGCCCAATAAAGTGCCCTCCTGACAGCCTGGCCCCGCTCTTCCTCCCCTCCGCATGTCTAAACAAATACTGCGCTAATAGATGTGGGACGTTAATAGTCCCACAGTCCATGCTGCGGAGGTAGAAGAGATCAATACCGGTCACCTTCTCAGGTGCCTGCCCCCTACCAGAAATACTATAAGCAATCATCCTGTGAATCGCACTCTCACAGGTCTCGTTACAGAACATAAGAAGGGGCGGGGCCCAAGAAGTCTCTGTCAGACGAGATCTCAGATTAATCCTAAGACCACATTGTCAGGATCGATCTTTCCACTCCCAAACCCATAGCTCCAAACCCAGCCTTGCCATCTCCAGCTCGGGTGTTACCCTTGAAGGACAAGATAAAACTGCTCCTCAGTGCATCCTCCTCTAATCCTCCTACTGGAAACACAGGTATCAGAGATGCTATATCCATAATAGTATCACTCATCCTACAAGTACTTAGGAACTCCAGAATAAACTCTCGAACTAAGGGCCCTCGGATCCCAAACAACCGCCTCCAAGCATGACTCACAAATACCTGCTGTCCCTCGCCAGAATATACCATCCTCAACCTCACTGCCAGATCCTGCCTCATCTCGGCTGTCAAACCCTCAAAATCTAGCACATGTACCCGGTTAACCGGTCTGCTCCATATAGTCTTGAGCCTCTGCTCGTAACTGTGCCTAATCCCCTCAGTATACTCCTCTATCTGATATCTAAGCCATGGGTGCCTCTGATCAGCAGCTAGTAGTGGTGCCATATCTGAAAAATGAACCAAATCAGTAAACATTCTGTGTGAGGTATAGTACGGCGTATTCGTAGAGGGGTACGCCGTATGCAAGGGTCTGAATTGAATACGCCGTATGTCTTTGAAAGGATACGGCGTATGGGAGTTAAATTATAGTCCCTTATATTAGGTTAATACGACGTATCCTTTCAACTGAATACGGCGTATTGGTGTTTAAAACCTTGGGTAAAAATTGATGCAATACGCCGTATTGCTTCTGCAGTTTAAGATCAAAAGGGGGTTTCCCCTTATTTTACCCCATTATACCCAATCTTATTATCAAAGCATTGTTTTATTGAGTCTAATATCTAAAAAAAAGGAGGGAAGGGGGAACATATAACAGTTATATAAGCCCTAATTCAAAAATCTAAACCCTAAACCTAATTCCTAATTGAAAAAGATAGAAAAGAAAGGATTTAAAACATACCTTTATCGTTGTTATTAGGATGCAAGAGTGTGTAATAACATGGGAGATTTTCTGAAATCAAGTTGCACGTGAAAATAAATTTTTTTTATTGCGGTAAAAGTTTATGGTGAAAACGATACGGGCTTATCTAGCTGGGTTTTTGATACTCATGCTCTGATACGCCGTATAAGGTTTTGTCTGATACGCCGTATAAGGACATTTAAACTGTTACGGCGTTATAGATTTGCTACATACGCCGTATGGACGAACCAATTTTCAAAATTTTAAAGAGAACGTTACCTTGCATCCGCAACGCTTGTATGAGAACCATCATGTAATACGCTTTGGGTCGAACGGAATGCAATACGGACACATATAGATTTATTATCAAGAAAGAATAGCAATCTTCGTTTACGTAATAATTCCAGATCAAGTTATTTAAGTTAATGAGAAAAACTTCTGCTCACTAAGTTTTAATGATTTATCGTGTATTGTTTCAGAATCCCATTTTCCCCTGCGTAATTTCATTATCCTATGAAGTATGTTATTTATACCAGATATCATTATTATCATTGACTTTTTTCGTGATTTTAAATCATCGGGATGATATCGTCGAATAGATCATTAAAACGCGAAACAATTTCTTCATCATATTCAGACAATGATGTTTCATCAATTAAATTAATTTCATCGATACATTCAGAATTTATAAGAGGTCTAATTCCAAAATCTGATTTAGACGTTAAGCCATCGTTATAAACAATGGCTGGAAATTCATTTTCCAGATCTTTAAAGTAGTCTAAATCATCAAAATAATCAGCCGTGGGGTTTGGAGACAAAGGTTTGTCATCTCCCGAATACGTTTCTTTTAAATCATTGACAGAAATTATTTTATACGAAAATGAATTCTCATCAAAAATTACCGTGTAATCTTCATCGTCGGATTCGTCTAATGAAATTCTGAAATCTAGCTCGTTTTTGTTAGGAGGACATACCGTGGGTTCAGACTGGATTGCTGTTAATGTATTGTCAAAGACTATGGCCGGGAATTCAGTTTCGAAGTCAATGGGATGGTCGTCCTCATCTTCATAGTTTTTAACTTTCCCGAATGTGGCAGTTTGCCAATTGAACGTGCGACCATGTCTTCGAGCTTTTTCTTCTTCCAGTCTGATGTATTCCTCCATGGTGATATTTGGGTCGTCCATTTTTCCTATAATCAATCTTGCATAAAGATAAAATGTAAAAGACTAATACGCCCGTATTCAATGAATTGTATACGCTCGTATTGGTAATTGCAGGAATTTAAATAAACAATTTAAACACACAATGCGAATAAATACAAACAGAATTTAAATAATTAGATTACACTAAACTAATTAATTAATGGTTAGAAATACTGATAAGAATAAGGTTTAATTATTTCACTCCCCGACAGCGGCGCCAAAAACCTGATGTGCTGTCGTGTAGGGTCAATTATTTGATTATCAAGTTTTACATTTATATTTAGCCGACAAACCTAAAACAACACTTTAACGAGCAGTGTACCCCGGTCAGATGGTGTTCGCGGTAAGTTTGGGTGTTGAAACACTAAGAGTGGATATTTAATCCTATATTCTATCAGTATTTTAATTAGTCTATTTACTGGTTAAACCTATGTTATGTACGTTGTCTAATGAAATAGGGGGTTCAGCCTGAGAGACTGGCATAGGTTTGGTGATGACAAATACCAATTCAATACACAATAAACACAAAAGATGAATATCACGAAGATAAGGAAAAAGTGGTACAAGTCAAAATGATAGAAAACTGTATTTAGACATAATTAAATTCTGGTTCAATGATGGTTTGTTTGTTTTAGTGCAATGATTTTACTTATCTTAAAGCGGCATATCATTCTTAAGACTTAGACGGGGACATCATCCTAAGACCTAGACACAATTAATCATGTCACACATAATGCATCCGCATAAAGCATCCTTTAGTTTAATTATAATCTATCTTAGAGAATTAAAATAACGGTGATCCTGTTAAAACTCTAGCAATAACGGGATTTACCCACTTATTGTTTGAAGGTTTTTATATACTGGTAGTCACTATCCCATCATTTTTTTAGTTTATTAAGGCTTGATTGCGGGTGAACTTAAACGGGTCACATACTCGGTTCCAACTAAGATCATAATCAAAACAAAGACAAAACGTTATTTGTGATCCTATTGGTCCTAGTAATTAAGAATAAAACATATTAATTAATAATTTTAAACTGATATGGAGAAGCTATCCCGGTTCTAGATTACTCTAGCCATAACGCTAGATCCAGTTGACTGATAGGTCGTATATTCAAACACATAAATAAGTATGAGGTGATAAACATAACTAAACAATCAACGATAAATTAAAAAATTAATTTTAAAACAAACAAAACATTGAACTTTCATTAAGATGCTAAATAACCAAAAGGAATTAGCCAAACCATTGTAATTATACAGCGTAATCAAACAATTGAATCGAACGATTAAGAGATGTAAAAATTACACGATGTCTTCTTGGAGTCGTGATTCAATGCTTGACCTTTATGTCCTGATCATTCTTCTAAAATTCATCTATGATGAGTATGTATTTAGAATATGATATTGCACACTTAAAACTCATTTTTGAGTCTTCTATTTATAGTTTCTGAAAAATACTCGATACGCCGTATCTAGATAGGTTGATACGGCGTATTGGGATGGATTCCTTAGAGTGCGCGCTACATTCGTAATAAATCTTTGATATCATTCCCAATTTACTTGATTTACTGTATCTTCGAATAGTTATCTTCATGGATACGGCGTATATAGATAACATAGATACGCCGTATTGGGAATTGGTCAAACGCGTTTTCTTGTGAAGTCTTGGCGCAATACGGCCGTATTCTCTTTAGTTGGATAAGGCGTATTTGGCGCCCAAGACTTCACAAGAAATACGAGTTTGACCAATTCCTATACAGGGTATCATGTTATTATATACGCCGTATCCCATGAAGATTATCTATTCGAAGGTACAGTAAACTCAGTAAATTGGGAATTATCAAAGTTTATTACGAACGTTACTGCGCGCACTCTAAAAGGAATCCATCTCAATACGTCGTATCAACCTATCTAGATACAGCGTATCGAGTATTTTTCAGAAAACTTAAATAGAAGGACTTAAAATGAGTTTTTAGTGTACAATATCATATTCTTATATTACACATCTCATCATGAGAGAATTTTGAGAAGAGAAGATACAGACATAAAGGTCAAGCATTTATCACGACTCCATAGAAGACATCATGTAATTTTTACTCTCTTAATCATTCAATTTCAATTGTTTGATTACGCTTGTATAATTATAATGGTTATGGGCTAATACCCTCGGGTGTTAGACATCTTAATGAAAGTTCAATGTTTGGTTTGTTTTTAAAATTGATTTCTTAATTTATCATTGATTGTTTAATTATGTTTATCACCTCATACTTGTTTATTGGGATTTGAAATATGCGTCCTATCATTCAATGGGTCTAGCGTTATGGACTAAAGTAATCTAGATAACGGGGATTGCTCTCATATGCGTATCTTTATATACTGAGAACCAATAGGTCACAAAATAAGTATTTGTCTTTAGTTCTTTTGATTTTGAGCTTAGTTGGGGAACCGTAGGTGACCCGTTTATGTTTTCAGCAATCTGCATCTTAATTAACTAATAAAGATTGGGATAGTGGGGACTTCCAGTATATAAAACACCTTTCAAACATAAGTGGGGTAAAGTCCCGTTAGGCTAGAGTTTTACAGGATACGTTATTTTAATTGCTAGATAGATTATAATTTAAACTAAAGGATGATTTATGAGGATGATTATGTGTGACATGATATTGTGTTAGTCTTAGGTTGATGTCCGTCTAAGTCTTAGAATGATATGCCGCTTAAGATAAGTATAATCATTGCACTAAAACAAAAACAATCCATCAATTGAAACCAGATTTTTAAAAGGCTAATACTGTTTTCTATCATTTGGACTTGTACTCTTTTTCTATCTCTATGATATTCATCTTTTGTTTGTTTATTGTGTTAGGGAATTGGTATTTGTATCCACCTACATTGTGCCAGTCTCTCAGGCTGAATCCCCCATTTCATTAGTCAACGTACATAACACAGGTTTTAACCAGTAAATAACTAGTTAAATATTGAAAGATTATTGGATTAAATTTCCACTCTTAGTGTTAACACCCCTACTTACCGCGACTCCATCTTGACCGGGTACACTACTCGTTAAAGTGTTGTTTTAGGTTTGTCGGCTAAATAAATGTAAACTTGACAATCAAATAATTGTTCCTAACGTACAGCACATCAGGGTTTTTGGCGCTGTGAGAGGAGTGAAATAATTAACTCTTTTCTATCAGTATTTCTAACCATTAATTAACTAGTTTAGTGTAATCTAATTATTTAAATTCTATTTGTATTTATTCGCATTGTGTGCTTTATATTGTTTGTTTAATTCCTGCATTGCTCAATACGACGTATTCAATTCATTGAATATGACGTATTAGTCACAATTTACATTTTTTTATTGCAAGGTTGATTACAGGAAAAATGGTAAAGACCACCAAAATCACCATGGAGGAATACAATCAGACATGGAAGAAGAAAAAGTCGAGACATGGTCGCAGTTCAATTGGCAATTCTGCAATTCAGGAATGTTTAATAACTATGAAGCATGAGGACGACCATCATTGAATGCGAAACTGAATTCTTGGCCATAGTCTTTGACACTTCTTAACAGCAATCCATTCTGAACCACGGTATTGTCCTCATAACAAAAACGAATCCTAGGAGGTTAGGCTGCTAGATTCAGGAATTTCATTAGACGAATCCGATGATGAAGATTACACGGTAATTTTTGATGAAAATTCATTTTCGTATAAAATAATTTCTGTCAATGATTTAAAAGAAACGTATTCGGATGATAAACCTTTGTCTCCAAACCCTACGGTTGATTATTTTGATGATTTAGACTACTTTAAAAATTTTGAAAATGAATTTCCAGCCATTGTTTATAACAATGGCTTAACGTCTAAATCGGATCTTGGAATTAAACCTCTTGTAAATTCTGAATGTATCGATGAATTTAATTTAATTGATGAAACATCATTGTCTGAATATGATGAAGAAATTTTTTCGCGCTTTAATGATCTATTCAACGATATTCATCCCGATGATTTAAAATCAGAAAAAGACGATGTAAATATGATGTCGGTATAATACAGTCTTCAGAGTATAATGAAATTAGCATGGGGAAATGGGGATTTCGGAAACAAGTCACGATAAAGTCATTAAAACTTTTGAAACAAGAAGATTTGTCAATTATTACGTAAACAAAATGCTATTCTTTCTTATTATAAATCTATATGTGTCATATGACATTCTGTTCGACTCTAAGCGGTATTACAAGGATGGTTCTCATACAAGCGTTGCGGAGGCCAAGGTACGTTCTCTTTTAAAACTTTGAAAATTGGTCTCCATACGGCGTATATAGCTACATCTATACGCCGTATCAGTTTAATGTCTGATATGCCGTATCAGACAAATCCCTATACGGCGTATCGAGCATTGTATAAAACCTGCTAGATAAGCCGTTCATGTTTCACACACACTTTTTACCCGTAATAAAAAATTTATTTTCACCGTGCACTTTGATTTTGAAAATCTCCCGTGTTATTACACATCTCTTGCATCCTAATCACACGGTATGTTTTAAATCCTTTCCCTTCTTTCTTTTTCAATTAAGAATTAGGTTTAGGGTTTAGATTTTTGAATTAGGGCTTATATAACTGTTATATGTTTCTCCCCCCCCCTCCTTTTTAGATATTAGACATTAGTTATAACGAGTGCATTGATAATAAGATTGGGTTTATTATGGGGTAAAAAATATGGGGAAAACCCCCTTTTGCTCTAAGCTGCAGAAGCAATACGGGGATATTGCATCAATTTTTACCCTAGTTTTAAACACCAATACGTTGATTTTCAGTTGAAAGGATACGCCGTTTTATTAAACCTAATATAAGGGACTATAATTTAACTCCCATACGCCGTATCCTTTCAAAAGACATACGGCGTATTCAATTTAGACCCTTGCATATGGCGTACCCCTTGACGAATACACCGTATCACACAGAATGTTTATGATTTTGGTTCATTTTTTCATATATGGCAACTACTACAGAGCTAATAGTGGCACCCATGGCTTTAGATATCAGACTAAAGGAGTACACTGAGGGGATTAGGCACAATACGTGCAGAGGCTCAAGCACTATTTGGTCGCAGATCCGGTTAACCGGGTACCTGGCTAGTTTTATGAGGGTTTGGACAGCCGAAAACTGAAGAAGGATAGGGCAGTGAGGTTGAGGATGGTATATTCTGGCGAGGGACAGCAGGTATTTGTGAGTCATGCTTGGAGACGGTTGTTTGAGATCCGAGGTCCTTTGGTTTGAGAGTTTATTCTGGAGTTCCTGAGTACTTGCCGGATGAGTGATACTATTATGGATTTAGACACTGCTGATACCCTATGCTTTTAGTTAGGAGGAGCTAGGAGGAGGATGACATGACGGCAAGTTTATCTTGGCATTAAGGTTAAACACAGTAGAGGGAGATGGCTAGAGGCTGGTTTGGAGCCTATCTGGGTTGGGAGTGATAGATGATCCCTGACAAGGGGGGGGTCTTAGGGATTGTGGCTGGAGATCTCATTTGGACAGGACTTCCTTGGGCCCCGCCCTTCTTATGTTCTTATTCGATGAACCCTGTGAGGAGGCTATGCCACAGGTTGTTGATTTTATAGTATTTCTGTAGAGGGCAGGCACCATAGAAGGTGACCCGATATTGATTATTCTACTCCGCAGCATGGATGTGGGACTTTAACGTCCCAAATCTATTAGCGATAGTATTTGTTATAGAAATGCGGAGGGGGGGGGGGGGGGAGGGGGGGAGGAGGAGAGGAAGGCGGGGCCAGGCTGTCAGGAGGGCACTTTATTGGGCATCTAGCTAGATTTTTTGGGATGGTTAGTGACGATGGATTGAGAGGGTTGCAGGTAGTCACCCGAGAGCTCCCATTGATTGATTTACATGAGATCGGGAGGCTCCACATCTGCACGAGGTACGACGACACATAGACTTGGGTAGCCTAGGGACCAGAGAGGCAGCAGGCTGCTGCGGCTGGTGCCTCAGAGGCCGATGAGGCTGATCAGGCAGCTGAGGAGGCTGCTTCAGAGATTCCAGCACCAGCACAGGCACCTCCACTACCTCCACCCGCTCCACAGCCACGTACTATGTCACAGAGGATCGAGAGGCTCGAGGAGGAGGTGCACGACTTTTATGGCTTTCTCTCGTGATGTAGTGGGACTGCGAGGGAGATTGTCGCGAGCTTTTACACCGAGTAGTCTAAGTCTCACATGGTGATCTCCTGCATGACACAGCTCATGGATGCCAGCGGGCAGACTTATCAGCCATTCGACTGCACCCTCATAGGTAGCTCAGGATTGTCCTTCCGGAGGCGTGTCAGGCCTAGTACGGGCGATGCTAGCACCTCCGTAGCCCCTCATACCGATGCTCAGCCCGACCCCTGATCTCTCTATGTTATTATCTTTTGTTGATTTGTACTGTATATTACACTATTAACACTTTTATTACCGATTTCTTTTTGATGTATATTATATGATGATCGGTTTACTTGTGTGTGATAGAATCAAGACTGACCAGTAAGTTCAGCAACACGACTCATTGATTGATTACAAGTTTGAAATCCTGAAACCATTTGCTTAACACGGACAAGATAAGAAGGAAAAAGGTCAAACTTAAAGACCAGCTAAAACAAAAAAGTGCTTTCCCATTGAGAAAACGGATCTATTTTAATTGTTTGACATTTTAATGTTTTTGAATTTTAATTATCTGCAACGAGTTTCTTCCCAGGACATTTACATACGACGTATCGAACCCCTGTGGATATAGCGTATGTATGTCTGGACGTTATCAGTTTTAAAACTTAATTATTTAATTTCCAGTAATTTAAAGGAACAATACGGCGTATCCTAGGGTTTGGGATACGGCGTATTGACCCCTGTACAGTTGTGTGTTTAATTGTTTTCTTGTACCATTGTAGCGAGATAGAATTTGCACTTGCCTTCTAATCTTTTTTACAGGACCTTGCTGAAACTATGATATGGTATATGCTGAAAAAGACTTGTGTTGAACTTATCCGGGCATTCTGAAGCCCTAGTCAACACACTTTTTGCTCAAGAACTCATCATGGAGAATTATCACGAGCAAAACATCAGGGAGTTTTCCGTTCTAATTCTATTTTCCCTTATTATTTAATTGTTTTATCTATACAATGAGGACGTTGTATAATTTAAGTAGGGGGATGGAGAATTAGAACGTACTTGTCTTCTTTTTTACAAAATAACCATTGACAAAGTGGATTAAAATAGGTCAAAATTTTAAAAATTTCTAGCATGACTTTGTAAAATAATAGTTACATTACTTAGCGCACTATAACCCTGATTCATATTATGCGAATAAAAACTTATTCCGTTTTCAACGGTTACTAAATTCCACAAATTATATGTATTGTTGTGTCGGTGATGTAGTGACTTTAGAACTTGCCTGGTATTTATCACTCGAGACCGCCTATGATTAGTAATATGGATTTAGATGGAAGAACATGTTAACTGATAAAATTTTCTAAGATTAAACTCAATAGCCTACATGTCGTAAAATTAACTAACATTCACTGGTTAGTTAACTCCGTTGTAACCTTGATTACTTTCATTTTTAAAGTTAAAATCCCCTAGGAACAACCTGTTGAGACATTCTTTTCTTTTTTGTTACACATTAGATTAATATGTTGCGTGTTATATACCCTTTGTTAACCATTAGCACTACCGTGTAGATTAAGCCTATTTCTCTATGTTGCTAGTTGCTTTCGTGTAAAGTCTTGTATTTCCTGTGTCAAAGTGAAATTTTTCTATTCGGTTAATGGTAGAAATTGCATAATGCAATGGGAAATATGTAGCTCGTAAGTTTCGCTACTTTTCGCTATTATGAATTATGTCCGATGAAGAAGTACTACAAGGAAAAGATTATCCGGATAAATTATAAAAGTGAAGATGGTGGAATCAAACCGAGGTTTATTATGCATTATGAAAAAAATTAGAAAAAAGAAAAAGCAAAAAAAAGAGAGGAGGAAGAAGAATAGTCGTTTCAAAAAGAAGTTTATACCGAAGGAATCACTTAGAAGGATCGATTATTCGTTGATACGTTACAAAAATCAACGATGTTAAGTTTTATAAAAAGTGGCCGATATCACCACTTGTGTAAAAGTATGTAAAGAGCGGGATTGTGAGGAAGTTGAATCGTTATGGAACGTCAACTTTGGTTGTCTTGTCATTTCTGTGATCGAGACGTATTTCTATATATGCTTCGAGTCTTTGTCATGGAACGGTCGGGGGAAAGTTACTAGCAACCGCACCTTATTTGTTGGCTTAATCTATTTGTTTTGTGAATTTTATTTAACAACCATTTTACTTCATCTTTCCTAGAAGAACTAACCTTAGTGTCTATTCAACGCAGACTTGTTTTTGAGCTTGCATGTCCTATTCCGTCGTTACGCATGTATGTAGTCTCACCTGTTGTTGGATGATGACTTTTTGGTGAATGAAAGCTAGAAGGTCCCTACCCTATCATCATTCATTCTCCTTAACCGCTGGTTCTAAATTCTTACGTCTAGGGATTGTCTTCAGATGATTGTACTATTGGTTCTTTATTCTGTCGTTCGGCCTGGTATATTCGATACAACTTGACTTGTTGGTGTGGTACCTTATGGTGATAAGACTGGTAAAATGATCAACCGTTAGCCTTTTTAACCTTATTTAGCTTCTTGGTCTTGTTCTTAATTAGCTTAGCGGTGAAGATGTGTATATTAGCCAAGCTTATGATACGAAAACTAATCACGACGAGTCCGGAGCAATTGAGCGTACTACTTAAATGTTGCACCCTAGATTAGTTGAGTGATCTGAGTGTTTTCATTTTCAATATTTCGTGAAAGAAGTTAGTTATGTACAAGGTGATTAGCCAAACGATGCTTAAAGGGAAAATCCTAACCTCGGTCGGGGAACACATTTCATAAACTAAACTTTTTCTACGGTTCTATTGAGGACAGTAGGATTAAGTGGCGGTTATTGATGACAATCATATACGTCACTTCTATTTATCATTTATCCCATCTGTTTTGCCTACTTTTATATAATTATTGCATTATTTGGTACTTAATCGCTTTAAAGTTGATAAATGCAGTATGCAAGATGTGATTGTGAAGATATGATATAAAGGGCAGCGTAAATTAGAGCTAAAACGAAGACATTTAAAGATTTCTGAAAATTCACCAATACGCCGTATCCAACTAAAGAGATACGGCGTATCTGCGCCAAGACTTCACAAGAAAACGCGTTTGACCAATTCCCAATACGGCGTATCCATGCTATCTATATACGCCGTATCCATGAAGATAACTATTCGAAGATACAGTAAATCAAGTATAATTGGGATATGATATCAAGATGTATACGAACGTTAGCGCGCAATCAAGGAATCAACCCAATACGGGGGGGGCCCCCGTACTCAACCAATATAGATACGGCGTATCGAGTATTTTTCAGCAACTATAAATAGAAGACTCAAAAACGAGTTTTAAGTGTGCAATATCATATTCTTTATACCATACTCATCAGAGACGAATTTTAGAAGAGAAGATCAGCCATAAAGGTCAAGCATTAATCACGAATCCATAGAAGACATCGTGTAATTTTTACTCTCTTAATCGTTCGATTTCAATTGTTTGATTACGCTTGTATAATTACAATGGTTGTGGGCTAATACCCTCGGGTATTAGCCATCTTAATGAAAGTTCAATGTTTGGTTTGTTTTAAAATTGATTTCTTAATTTATCGTTGATTGTTTAATTATGTTTATCACCTCATACTTGTTTATGTGTTTGAATATGCGACCTATCATTCAACTGGGTCTAGTGTTACGGACCAAGTAATCTAGATACCGGGATAGCTCTCCATATCGTGTCTTATATTACTGGACCAATAGGATCACAAATAACGTTCTGTCTTTGTCTTTTGATTATGAGCTTAGTTGGACCGGTAGGTGACCCGTTTATGTTTCAACAATCATGCTCTTAATTAACTGATAATAGTTTGGGCATAGTAGACTACTGTATATAAAACACCTTCAAACAATAAGTGGGTAAAGTCCCGTTGGGCTAGAGTTTTAACAGGATCACCACTACTTTAATTCTCTAAGATAGATTATAATTAAACTAAAGGATGCTTTATGCGGATGCATTAATTGTGACAGGATTAATTGTGTCTAGGTCTTAGGATGATGTCCCGCCTAAGTCTTAAGAATGATATGCCGCTTCGAGATAAGTAAATCATTGCATTAAAACAAACAAAGCAGCATTGAACCGGATTTAATATGGCTAATACAGTTTTCTATCATTTGGCTTATACCGCTTTTCTATCTTCTAATTTTCATCTTTTGTGTTTATTGTGTATTGAATTGGTATTTTTCTCACAAACCGGGCCGTCTCTCAGGATGTTTCCCCATTTCATTTGACAATAGTTACATAGCATAGGGTTTACCAGTAAATAGTAATTAAATACTGATTGAATATAGGATTAATATTTTACACTCTTTGAGTTCGACACCCTCCTATTACCGCGCGACTCCATCTTGACCGGGTACACTGGTGGCTTTTCGGGGGGGTTAAAAGTGTTAGTTTTAGGTTTGTCGGGCAACAATATAAATGTAAAACTTGATTAATCAAATAATTATTGATAGAAATAATGCTTAAACATTTTAATATTTTTCACATCTTTACTTTTTGATAATCACAAAATATTAAAAAACGGTGAAATGTATAATTAAAACGTAAACATCGTAATTAGTAGTAAAATTTTCATTTCGAAAATTATATCACTATAAATGTATGAATAAATTAAATGCTGAATGCATTTTATGATCAAAAGGAAATTTTTTATTCAACCTCACACTTTTATAAAATGTTGTAAAAAAATTTATAAACATTACAAAACATTTTCTACAATTAAAAGAAATGTTTTATTCAAAATAAACATTTTGAATTTCAAATTTTCGGACCTAAAACGGCTAGAAAAGTTCCAGAAAATCCCCCCTACACAAAAGACAAAATGGGGAGCGCTGTCTAGGGAACGGCCCCCTTAAATACAGGGCGCCCCCTTAATTTTAAGGACAGCCCTCCTATTTAGGGGCCCGCCATAGGTTCGACGCTCCTCTAGTTTGTCTTATAAATACTAGACTTTTTTCTACTATTTTTTAACATTTTGCACTCATTCTTTCTGCTCTAACAAAGCCCACACTCTCATTAATCTTTGTTTTTATCATTTTTTAATAATAAAGTCTTTGTTCTTCCAAGTGATCCATGATCAATTCCTTAAGTTCAAAAAGTAGAATACTTCTAATCATCAAGTGAAGAAGTATTACACCTTTATGTGTTTGTTGCACGCCTATTGCATCCATATCAATAGTGTATACATTTTTGTAAATCTTTTAAAGTTGTGTAGTAGTTTGATCGTGTGATTGTTGTAGTATAGTGGATACTGGGTGATCTTTCCTAGTGTGTTAGTTAGGTGATGTTTATATGTTGTGGCTTGGTGAAGGAGTGGTGTGAAGAAACTGAGGTGTGAGAGTTTTGTGTCAGTCAGTGATCATGTTCTGTATTTTTTTAAAGCAAAGTTGTGTAGTGAAGTTGTGAAGTTGTGGTAGATTGGTTCTAGCTAAGATTAGAACTTGACGTCTAGCTTAGTGTCGGAAATCAAGATAAGCGAAAGTTATGTAAGGTTTTCTCCGCCATAAGGGAGCTTGTTGACATAAGTGAGAAAAACTCTGTGTTAGGTGCTTGAGGAGTGGAGGTAGGGCAAGAGGTGATTCGTTACGAACACTATAATTTCCTCGCATTTTGGTTTGATTGTTCTCTACTCTTATTCTTGTCTTACATTATTTTCTCATACTATCATGATTAAATTGTTTTGATAAGTATATTGTTCATATTGTGGCAAGTGTGAAATTCACATAAATAAAGGTCGAATCTAGAATTTTTAACAAACACTTTAAAACCTTAAAAAAAAAAGCGACGTTAATATTCAACCCCATTCTAGTTTTTTCACAAATTGGTATCAGAGCCACATCAAACAAGATTTTTAAAATAAATTATATTTTAAAACTTGAATTAGATCTATGTTTCGGAAAAAATATTTAGAAGGCAATCTATGCAAAGGACACCATATTTGAAAGTGATGAATTATTTATTAGAAAATAGTTTTGTAACTTATGTGAAGTCAAAAAAGATCTAGTCTTTGGCATATTATTACCGATGGTGATTTTCCTCCTATTAAAATATCCAAAAACTAAAGGATGAAGTTGTACCTTTTCATAAAACAAATGATGAACTTTAAAAGAAACTTGCATATAAATAATGAAGCTAAAATGTTTAATTTATAATGCTTTGTCAAGTAAAGATACGAAAGAATTTTTAGTGTCAAACCGACAAATGAATTTGGGATAACTTTATTAATCACTCATCAGGTAATAATCTAGTCAAAGCTTAACAAAATAGATCTTGTGTTCCATCAATATGAACAATCATGATCTCCGGAATTAGGATCACTAGAGAATGTCTTTGCTTAATTTATCACTAGTATTACTGTCTAAAAAAACACTTGTTGAAGGTTTTTTTTTCTAGCAAGAATTGTGTTAGAAAAAATCTCATTGGGCCATTACAATCCTAAATGGCGCACAAAAAAGTCACGGGGTGTTGAAGAAACAAAAATCTAATCAACTCTATCACTTGACGGAAACTCATTTGGAAATTTGGATGGTTTATGAAGAAGTAATAAGAAAGATTCTGAAACCGTTTCAAGAAATAAGAGAAACAAAGTAGATCTATTGCCTTGAAAGCTAGAAAGGAATCTAGTGATGATGATAGCTCAACATCCGATAATGAAGATGAAGAATACGTCAATGGCCTATGTGACTTCATGAAATATCTTCAAAAGACGAGGTCAATTCGTATGACAAACCACAATTGAAGAAGAAAATCATTCCAAAGAAATAAAGAGACAAAAATGGCAAAAGGCGGAAAGAAAATCTTTAAGTTTTGGTGATCCAAAAGATCTCATCGGAGAAGTATGTCCTGAAAACTATCAAAATATCAAAATCAAAGACGTTTGTTGGAGGAATCTTTGAGTGATAGCGACGAAGATGAAGATGAGAAGACAAAGGACGAAAAGTGTCTTATGGCTCAAGCTTCTAATGAGGTACTTTTCGAAACCGAATACTTTAGTGATGAACAATCATCATTAGACGAAAATGACTTAGATAGTGAATATAGTTAAAACTATGAAAAAAATAGGGACTATATGTACATGGCTAAAAAAAAATAAATTTTAAAACAAGCTAATTATAATTAGAGAATGAAGTAATAGAATTAAATGTTAAATTATCTAGGTTTAGAAAAAGGTAAGAAGTATATGAGAATGGCAAATTTATGTTAAGACCTTAAGTTGAAAATGAGGAAGCTTAGAAAAGAAATCTCTAGGCTAAATCAATTTAATGATAGTAGTAACTCACTTAAGAAATAATAAGTTATCAAAATAATTTCGGAGATATATTCCGGTTTAGATTTTTATTTTACAAAGGGTTCACCTAGCGAACCAAACAAGTAAATTTCGTAAGAAGCTTAAGAGTGAGTCGAAAAGAAAAATTGATAGAATCAACACATAATCAAAACAAAATTTATATTTAATAAACATACTAAATTCAAATTGAAGTGATGATGGAGGTAATAACATTTTTACAAACCTTCTTAAACCGGTAGGCGAATTTACTAACACCACAATGAGGTCTAAAAACACTCATCCGAGAAGACAAGAAAACATCATCTCGTTCCAAAACATCTCAACCTAGGAGAGACCAAGGTAGATCAAATTACTCTAACACTAATCACACAATGTGGAATCATTCACACCAACCAAGCTTTACTCAATGTGAAAGATGTTCACCGTGCATGTGTTCGAATCAAATGCAAAACATGTTCGAAAACAATAACTTCGGACCCATGAAACAATGGGAACCAATTGCTAAATCATCATATCTTCCGAGGTTAATCCAGTCTTACAAGCATCCTTTGGCTTTCGTCAAACAAATTGATGAACTCATATAGGATTTCCATAAATCTCATCTTAAAGCTTGCTACCTGAAGATTTTAAAGTAATTTCTTTGTTTTTTTTTTTTCTCTGAAGGCTAAGGTACGTCTCACTATCTAATTACAGTAATTATAGATTGATATAATTAATATACTTAGTATTAGTGATAGATAGGAAATATGGTAGTCACTAGAAATGCCATTTGTTGGTTTTCTAGTTTTTAAAAGAATTTGTTCATTAGGAACCATTCTTTCACATGGATTATCTATGAACCACTATAAAATGGAAATCTTCTATGGCCACGAACTCACGTAGACGAAGAAAAATGAGTTAGTGGATAATAATTAAACAACAAAGAAACAATGAAAGTTGAAGAGTCGTTGAATGTAACTTTCGATGAAACTCCTCCCCCGCCTAAAACATCATCATTGGAAAATGATGAGTTAGTCGAAGAAGAAGCTATTGAGGTTAGTAAAACAAAACCCATAGGCAATAATCTTGAAGACATTTCATTAGAAAATAATCACATTGTAAATATTAAAGAATCTAAAACTCTTCCCCTAGAAAACGTTATTGGTAATCTAAATTAAAGTACTCTTAGGTCGCAAGCTCAAGACAAAAGCAATTTCCTTTGCTTTACGTGGCACAACCATCGGGATTCATTGACTTCGCAAAACATAATTATGTCTATAGACTTAAGAAATCTCTTTATGGTTTAAAACAAGCTCCAAAAGCTTGGTACGATCGATTAAAAGCCTTTCTTATTAAACATGATTACTCCATGGGAATGGTAGAGTCCCTTCTTTTTTCAGGCCACACTCTCTGTGTTAACTTCATCTTCAAAACAATATGGTATACAGTATAATATATTAGATAATCTTCGACTTATAACATAGTCAAAATTATGCTCATGATCTACTAAGTTTACTCCATTCTAATTAAAACCCCTTACTTCATTCACAACCACCTTGTCCCATAATCCAAATATCCACAATAACATACCCCAACCTCCAAACCCCTACCACCACTCTCTACCCCCCCACCTCACACCCCCACCGCCCCCACCATCGCACCAGGGGAAACTAAAACAATTTAAAAGAATTTGATGTTTGGAAACTAGTCCCAAATTCTCTTGGTTTGACCATATATAGGAACAAATTGGTATATAGAAATAAAATCGAGCGAAAAATGGCTGGTCGTTGTAACTAGAAACTAAGCTAGGTTAAGTAGCCCATGGATTTTAATCAACAAGAAGGAATTGGATTTGATGAAACATATGCACCGTAGTAGTAACTTGTGTCCATAAGATATACGTTGAGCTTATGCTTGCGACACTAGACTTTAGTTTTTCCAAATTGGGATGTGAAGAGTGCATTCTTTTCGGTTTTATCAATGAGGACGTTTACGTGGTCACAACCCGGGGTTTCCATTGACTTCACAAAACCTAATTATGTCTATAGATAAGAAATGTCTTATGGTTCTTAAACAAGCCCCCATAATGCTTGGTTACGATTCGATTTAAAAGCCCTCTTTTTTTATTAAACATGATTACTCTATGGGAATGGTATGATAACACACTCTATACTAAATAAAGAAGACTCCAAACATCAATCATTGTCAAATATAGTTGATGACATTATATTCGGATTCATTATTTGTCAAGAAAATGGTGATTTTCTTTGCCAAGATCATGCTCAGATGAGTTTGAAATGAGTATTGATGGGAGAACTAAATGTATTCTTTGGATTACAAATAAAAAAATGGTAATGATGGAATATTTTTTTAATCAATCAAAATATATTAGGAAATGCTTAGAAATTTAGACTAGAGACTCTAAGCCCATGACAATCCTATTCTACGGAAACAATACTCACAAAATGTGACGAAGAAGGTGAGTCGTAGATAATACCAAAATTATAGAGGCGATATAGGTAGTTTATTATAACTAACGGCAAGTAGACCCGATATCTTGTTTAGTGTTTTTGCTTGTGCACGCTTTCAAGAGGATACCAAAAACTCCACCCTAGAAGCAGTGTTGTAAACGCTCATCTTATGATCAAATTAAAGGCACTACACATTAGGATTATGGTATCCTAAGGGACCGGCATACATAGAAACAATGTGTTTGCTGGATATCATACGGGAGATTAACGGAGATCGCAAGAGAACTAGTGGTGTTTGCACGTTTGTATGGGTTGTGTTGCCTAAAACATCTTGGTTTTCGATGAAGCAACCGCTTTTGCCATCTCCACAAAAACCGAAGCTGAATATGTAGCGCCGGAAAAGGCTTGTCAAACAAAGCCCTACTGGATTGAAAAAATAAGCTCTCGTAGACTATGGCGTTAGGTTAGACGACATTCTAATAATGTGTGATAACAAAGGGGCTATAGACTTAAGTAAGAATCTCATTCAACACTCACGAACAAAACACATTGAGATTCGCCATCACTTTTTCGCGATACTATTTCATAAAAGGGTATATCTTATTGAATAAGGTTCATTCGAAAGAACAAATAAGCCAATATTTAACTATACCACTTAACGTGAAGCCATTTAACTATTTACGTCTAGAGATAGGAATGATGGAACAAAATGATTAAAGTTTCGGCCATAAATAAATAAATGATTAATCATTAATGAATGTTTTTTTGCAAAAAAAATCTGAGAAAATTTTCTCAACAGGTGACGGCCACCTTAAACTTCATAAAGGGCAGGACCTTAATTTTAAGGGGAATTGCTCTCTTCACGGACCAGGACTTTTTAGGGGATCACACCTGACTGTCACAAAAAAAAATTCTCTGTGTCTTGGTTCTATTTTACACAAAATCAACAAGATTAGGAAAAGTCTATATGAGCAAAACTTTTACAATTTTTTTATCTAAATGCATATCTCATGTATAAATATATACAATAGTCTCAATTTCTATTTATTCTTCTAAAAAGTCTTTCTCACACTAGGTGCCACATGAAAAATTATTTTTTATATCATTGTTGAGATTTGCTAAAAATATTTTTCCAGCATATGCATATTTTCTTACTTGTTGTCAAAAGGTATATAATTATTTTTTATTTTTCGACAACTTTGGTTGATGCAAAATTAATCAAGGTGCATTTGGATGATTTATTAGGTTTTGCATGTCTTAGTGTCGAAATAATCGCTACTCCACATTTGTTGCACTTAGGCACACACTAGTATTTGCACACACTAGTATTTGCACAAAAGTTTGATTCAACCCTCTTGTCAAGAAAAACTCTTTGTGCATTATATCTAGTTACTATTTTATATGCTCTTCACTCTTTTAGTCTTCCATTCATATATGATTATATGCCAAAATTATGTTGATAATTTCTATCTTCAACTAGTAATATATATTGTAGAATGTTAGAATGCTTTAATTGCATATGTCTATTAAAAATAATCCTTATTGCAATAAAAGAAGGGACTTGCTGTAAATTTTCCTTCAAAACAGATCCTCTCATAAAATTTTGAGAAAAAATCAATTTTTGTGAAGTTGGGAAATAGCATAGCAGCGGCCCCCTTTTTTTATCAATTCCCTTAGATCTTGGCCAATTGTTTCGGGTTTTATTAAAACAGTATTTTTCATTCCTTTTTGATCAAATACCCTCTAGACTTGGCCATTGTTTCCTTAAATTCATAAATATTTCTTGGATTTGATCCTTTAAATGTTCTTTTTTCACTTATTTAAACCTTCATTCACTATAAATTACATTCATTCAACCATATCATTTCTATCCTTTCCTCACCAATGACTTCTCATAACAAACACACTAACCAGACAGCAAGGGTAGCCAAATGGAGTGTGATATCCCATTTGGAGGAGAAAGAAATAATCCCTTGTATCACATCCACATGAGGCAAAGTAAGTTGACCTTCACCAATTGCCAAAACCACTCAACGCTATCATCATGAACCATCTCAAGAAAACAATTGACCTCAATCAGCGAATATCAAACCTCTACATAGAACACTCACCACATCCACTAAAGGTTGTCTCACATCCTCCATTTCCTATCTCACCATCAATTCACATGTTTACTCACACTCAAGATCACCTTAAAGCTCGTATACCAAACTCCTTACATTTAAGGACTCCAACTCACAACAAAGTTGTATCACTATCCTCCAATCCATATCTCACCATCAACTCAATGGTTACTCACTCTCAAGTTCCACCTCAAAGTGACAACTCATATTCTCAACACACACACTCTATCTCCAAGTAGAGAAAAGCCTAGTTTTGCATTAATCAACTGCAAATGACCTGATCAAACCTCTTAAGCCTTGCATCTCTATCAACAACAAAAACAACATTCCTCATCACCTTACTCTCCAAACCTACCCAACACCCTCAACATCAACCAAGTTGATAAAACCCATGTTGGTATTGCCCTTGTTGCTATTCTCACCCAAAAACAATTCCTTGCTTTAAGTCGAGGTATCAATTGGATTTAAATTCCTCCTCACTCGACCTCATCACCACCTAGAGTTCACAAGAGTTTTTATCCTTCCCAAATACCACACCCTCTCCAAACTCCTCGACCAACTTAATCTCATAATATGCCTTCCAAATAATCGTTCAAAACCTTTTGTGTCGCAAGCAAGTCAAAAATCCTTCTAATATGGCTTTTGGATTTTTTTTTGTATTAATATGCTTTAAAGCATAATTGTTTTTCTTTCTAAGGTATGCTTGTGTGTAGTGTCACACACTTTGTCCTATATGAATGAGTATCTTTTGCTTTGATTGCTTTGCTTGCACTTAGACATATTTTTTCTTCTTCTTTCTACATGTTAGAAATATTTGTATTGTTCTAAACTCACGTTTTTGTAGCAAGTCACCACACATCACAACCTAAGAGATTTGTACCTCATGCGCATAGTCGTATAGAGAACAGCTGTCTCAATGCTATGCATACTCATGTGTTACGAGCGCGTGAGTTGCACTGTCCTGTCCATTATATGTAACATGAACAGATTAGTATACGACTCAGACGCAGGAGCTCTGATATTCAGTAGCTAAATGTGTATTTGGGTCGGATATTTATATATAATAGCATCTATCTGTACCGGAGCTCACGGCGGTTGCTCTCAGTGAAAGTGCAGGTTGCTCGTGGAGTAGTGTCTACTCAGAGAGATAAAAGATGTCTGCGAGACTAAAGAAATGAGTAGGTGTGTGTAGCTCGTTAGTAAATACTTGTGTGTTGGAAAATAAGTGATTTAGCTAGTGTTTGTTACGAGAGTTTTTATATTTTTTGATTGTGGGATAGTTGGCACAGAAGTGCACTAAACAGACGTGAGAGAGACGATTAGTTGATGTAGTAAATCGTGATGGGAATATACAGAAGACCGAAATGTGTAGCCAAATCTATATGGAGACCGAATAGGGTTCAGATCTCGCCTCGTCGAGTCGTTGTGAAGCCTCCGTCTACACTACTTAAAGTACATGAAAAGATACTTGAGAATACCATAGTTCGCGTCATCAATCGTCGAGTGTCCCCCCCAGAATACAACCACTCCTACGCTAACTTAGTAAAGTTGTTATAGACAGAATTGTTCATTTCACGTACTATACGCTCAGACTCTTCTACACTTTATATAGAAGATGATCTGCTAGTACGCACTTAACAACATGCACTCTCTGCTCCTCCGCTCTCGAGAGACTTCTGATCATGATCGGATACCCTGTGCGTCTCGGACGTCAACACCTCTTCTACACTCTCTTTCTGTAACCATTAATGGACGAATGTGAATATAATTTCTTCAGTATACCTATTTACAAAACAATGCGTTTTCCTCAAAAATTTAAAGATTATGTACTTTTATTTATTCTTATAACCCATTTGAATTTCAATTATTTTGGACATAAAAACGGTACGAAAACTTTAAGAAAATTCCCCATTCACAAAGACAAACTAAGGGAGCGATTCGTCTTGGCGGACCCCACTTAAATACTCGGTTTCGTACCCCTTAATGTTTAAGGGGACCGCCCCACCTATTTAAGGGGACCGCCCATATAGGTAGACGCTCCTCAGTTTGGCTCTTTAATTACTAGACCTCTTTCCCCAGTCTTATTTTCCATCACTCTTTTGCCTCATTCATTTTTTGCTCTAAAACAGCCCACACATCTCTTTGAGAATCCTTTGATCATTTGATCATAAGCTTTGTTTTTCGAGTGATTCAATAGCTGTTTCCAATTCTCTTTTAGTGCAAGAGAGGATGAGGATTACCTTCCATCATCAAAGTGATAGAAGATTACACCTTTTGTGTGTTGTTTCAATCCTATCCGAGCCATCCATTTCTATAAAGACTTTGTAATTCATTTTAAATCTCTGTAAGTTGGGTAGTTGTTAGTTATTGGTGTTTGTTGTTAGATATAGTTGGATCGTGTTGAATTTTCCTAGTATGTATGTTAGTTAGGTGTGATTATTAGTAGTGGCTTGGTGACAGTCACCAGTTATGTCAGTGATCACGGCACATTCAATATATTTAAGGTGTGTAAGAACGTTGTTGTAGTCGTGTTATAAGCGGTGAAGCAAAGTTGTGTAGTTGAGTTGTTGTATGTTGTGGTAGATTGGGTCTAGCTAAGATTAGAACTAGACATTGCTAGATTACTGTCGAAAATCAAGATTGAGTCGTACAAGTGGTGTAAGGTTTTCTCGCAATTAGGGAGCTTGTTGGACATAGTGAAGAAAGAAACTCCTCGAGTTAGGTGGCTCGGGAGTTGTGAGTAGGGCGTAAGAGGTGATTTATATACCGACACCTATAAATCTCGCATTGGGGTTTGGATATGTTCTTTTCTTATCTATTGTCTTACTTATATTTTCTCATACTATCCGCACTCATACCATCCTATTAATTGTTTAGATAAGTATATTGTTCATATTGTGCAAGTGTTGAATTCATATAAAATCGAATCTAGAATTTTTACAAACACTTTAAAACCTTAAATAAAAAAGTGGTAAACTATTCAACCCCCCTTCTAGTTTTCCACATAATTGACCCTACACGACAGTACATCACCTCCTTATACGCCACAACACAATGGTGTATCAGAAAGGAGAAATCGAACTTTACTTGATATGGTTCGATCCATGATGAGTCTAACTACTTTGCCAATGTCCTTTTGGGGCTATGCTTTAGAGTCTGCTGCACACATACTCAATATGGTTCCAACAAAGAAGGTTAACAGGACGCCATATGAAATATGGCACGGGAAAGTCCTGAATTTGTCTTACATGAAGGTCTGGGGTTGTGAGGCACTTGTCAAACGTGACACGCCAAACAAACTTGAGTCCAGATCTGTCAAGTGCATCTTCGTAGGATACCCAAAGGAAACAATGGGTTACTACTTCTACTACCCACTCGAGAATAATTTTTTTGTAGCTCGTTATGCTGAGTTTTTTAAGACACGTCTCATAAAACAAGAAGCAAGTGGGAGCACCGTAGACTTTGATGAGATTCAAAGCCAAGATGTACAACCTTCTGAGAACACTAGCCAGCATCAACATGAGGTCGAACACGATGTTGTAGACACTCAAACTGATGTAATTCTCGTTCATAGATCCGCAAGGATACCTCAAGCACCTGAACGATATGGCTTCTATATCGATGCTGAGGAACATGAGTTAGGAGATCACGGTGAACCTCCTAACTATCGGGCTGCACTATCGGATCCTGAATCCGAAAAGTGGCTTGAAGCAATGAACGCGGAGATGCAATCCATGAAAGACAATCAAGTTTGGAACTTAGTTGATCTTCCTCCTAACTGCAAGACTGTTAAGAGCAAATGGCTCTTTAAGAAGAAGACCGATATAAATGGCAATATAAATACCTATAAAGCTCGTCTTGTAGCAAAATGTTTCACTCAAACCTACGGGGTTGACTATGAAGAAACCTTCTCGCCTGTTGCAGACATAAAAGCTATTAGGATTCTCATAGCCATAGCAGCGTATTATGACTATGAGATTTGGCAAATGGATGTCAAAACCGCCTTCTTAAATGGTCGCCTAAACGAAGACGTTTATATGGTGCAACCTGAGGGGTTTGTGAATCATAAGCATCCTGGACGAGTATGCAAGCTTCAAAGATCCATTTATGGACTTAAGCAAGCTTCTAGGAGCTGGAACAAGAGATTTGATGAGGAAATCAAAAAGTATGGTTTCACTCAAAATCCAGACGAGCCATGTGTATAGAAAAGAGCCAGTGGAAGTATCATTGTTTTCCTAATCTTATATGTCGATGACATATTACTCATGGGAAACAACATTCCAATGCTACAAGATGTAAAATCCTGGCTTGGAAAATGTTTTGCCATGAAAGACTTAGGTGAGGCGGCATACATTTTAGGAATCAAAATCTATAGAGATAGATCAAGGCGATTGATTGCTTTAAATTAAAGTGCATACATTGACAAAACCTTGAAAAGGTACAGGATGGATACACATCAAACGTGGAACTATTCCAATGTAACATGAGAAAGTCGTCAGGTACACCTCCACACACGCAAGGTGAAGCGAAATGAAAGTGATTACTTATGCTTCGGCGGTAGGTTCCATCATGTACGCAGTGAGGTGCAAGTACATGTGTATTTTCTATTCTTTTTTACATCATAGTTGAAACTCAATTCTTTTAAATTTAAATCAGGAGGGAATTAGCTTTTATTTTATTTTTTGATTTTTTTAAAAAGGTTAATGTAAATTAATTTTAATTTTTACTTAATAAAAATGATTTAATTTTTCAAAATCCAAATCCCCCTTTCTTATATAAACTAGTTATAAGTTACGTACACGTACGTCGCCTACACATAATTTAAATTTATTTTAAAATTTTAATTTAATATACGGGCATATGAAAAATTCTTCTGTTTAATGTTTTGTAATTGTGATATTGGTACAACTAATAATTATGCACGTGGTTTTACAAAAAAAATCATTATGTATTGATATCAGTGTTTTAAAACCCGGGTTGACCCGGTCGGTTGAACTGTGAACCGGTCGGGTGACCGGAAGCCGGATCTTGCCGATAAACCCGGTTGAACTGTGACCCGGTGGCTCGACTGGGTCAATTAAAAACCGGTTTTTCAAACATTGATTAATATCGATTAATATTTTGTAAAGAATTTGTTGGATGAAATATTTAACTTTGTTTAACTCACATGAGTGTTGATGTTGTTGTTCAAATTTACCTATTAATATCATGTTGTACACAATATGCGAGTTTAATATGTTTTTTCTGATATCATTATATAAACTTTAAATAGATTTTATATATGTTATATTTTTAAAGTATGAAGTCTAGAGGGTATAAAGTTTAAGGGGGTATTTGTTTATTTTCGAAAGTTATTAAAAAATATAAAAAATTATGGTGGTGTTTAGTTGTATTTTTTTTTTATGTTTTTCTGTTTATAAATTCCTAAAGAAGGGAATAGTTTTTCTTCTCTAGAGAAAAGTTAAAAACTTGTTTAGATGGGAGTTGTATTTTTTCCTTTTAGAAATGGAAATTAGTAAAATGTGATTTTCTCTTTTTTTATTTAAAATTAGGAAAATGAGAATTTCCTTTTTTTTGAAAAATATTGAAAAATAATGCGACTAAACAAGTTTTCAGTTTTTCCATTCTCAAATGAAAATTTTCTTAGAAAAATAAGATATTTTTCCTCAACTAAACACACCCTATAAGTTTCACTTAACTTAATATAATTTAT
This sequence comes from Tanacetum coccineum, assembly GCA_026074375.1. Lineage (NCBI taxonomy): Eukaryota > Viridiplantae > Streptophyta > Magnoliopsida > Asterales > Asteraceae > Tanacetum > Tanacetum coccineum. The sequence continues at coordinate 56,647 of BQNB010017853.1, forward strand.
TTAAAATTTAACCACTAAATTTTTATTAATTACCTTTTTGTTAAGTTTTTTGTTTTTCATAAATTTTACACATATATTTTATGCTTTTTTCTCCACATTTCTCCACTAATTTTTTCAGTTTTGACAAAAATCGATTCAGTTTTGACATTTTTAACTAATCAGATCGCATGATTTTGTCTGTGTGTCAAAATCAAGCTGCCTGATTGGTCTAATTTCTTTTTCTATAAGATCGAATCTCAATGAAAACTCTGAAATGATGTAATTTTTTTATTTTATAAAAAAATGATTTAAAGATAGGTTTTCTAGTACACCTGGTCGAGCATGATTCGCGGTTCAATTGGATTTTTCTTTGATCCGGTTTCCAATGACTAAACTAGTTTCAAGTTTAACGGATCAAACCAACCCGTTTAAAAACTTCCATAAATAGTAAAAACGTTTCTTCCATTGGACAAAGACTTGTAGAAAACAAGAAGTTAAAAAAAGGAGGGAAAAGGTCTAACTTGGTGGTACCACTTCATGTCCAAACCGCGTAAAATATAATATAAAGAATTGTTTGCAAAGACTTTTAAGTCAATGGAATTCAAAGCCCACTTGGTTTTCTATAAACTACTTCAAACTGTTGATTACATTTATAGAAACCAATTATATTCACTATTTAACTCTTGTTCCTAGATGTTAGCAACTGCATCCAATCTTTACTAATCACTAATCAGATATTAGTTAGGTATGTTTTTTTATATTTTGCAGAAAATTTAATGTATGTGTTTTTTATTTTGTGATTTGTGGATTAAGTTTTTGCATATATGTGTGTCTGGTTGTTGTTGCATTAAGGTTTTGTTTAGTTGCTAAGATTCTTGTGATGGGTTGTTAGGAACTTAGGATCACTATGGCCAGAATCGCAACCCAAAGCCTTTGGTCTAGTGGTATGTGGGTTCAAGGCTCGCTGGAGTCATGTGTGAAATATATTAAGATGTGAAAAAATTGTCGTTCTAAAAAAAAAAACTACGGCCAGAATCCGCTCTAAAACTAATTGGCGATAGAAGGAGTAGCCCACCAAGATTGTATGTTAACTTTGAAAGTGTTGTTTTTATCGACGTGGGATTGAGTTTGCACACCCAACATGGGTCTTTTACGTTGCATTTTCTTAAAATGAACATGTGGAATAGAAGAATGCGAAATAAGATAATCAGCCGTAACAAACCGGGTTAGGGGAGATAGCGTCTTAGATTAGATAGTCAGTTTTTTTTTTTTAATGTTTGATAATTTGGATTATCTAAGGTTTTTGATAGTAAATACTGTAACTCGAATATGAGAATTAGTTTTATTCAAAAGTAGATTAGATTAGTTGACCCTAAAATAGTAAGTTAATCGTAATCATGCTTAAACGAATTTGTATATTGATTATCCGCAAGTGGAAAAATGAGAATGCACTAATAAGATAATTATTCTGATAACGCAATGCCAAACATGAAACACGCTCTAATAGGTTGAAATTATCTCGACCACGTGGTATGTGCTATATGTGGGTTTGGTTTCAAATGTTTAAATGTAGTGTGTTACATGTTTCGTACCCATAGGTTGAACTTATCGATCATAATCATTTTTGAGGTTTTTTTAAGTCGAGAAATTCTTTTAACTGTATGTTTGGAAGTGATAAGCAGTTTTAAGGTCGTTCTTAGGAGATAAGCAATTTTTAGTCTTTTGATAAAAACCGATCATTTGCTTATTCTACTCTACAATAAGCACTTTATAATAAGCATTCCGAAGCGCCCCCTAGATATATGTGTGTGTAATGTTTCTTGGTACCGATTTTCAAGTTGTGTTAACCCCTTTGGATACCATATCCAAGCTATCACAACTTAAGGGGCGTTTGGATGCGTGTTTAAAACTACTTATTGAGCAATTTTCCCAACACGATACACGTTACCACAGCTTCAAGTAGCAATGATTCACCGCAAATAATGTGATTTTTTGATACTAAATGCAGGTTATGCTCTCAAATCCGCAGCTGCTTACATTTCTAGATCATGAGTTCTAACGACACTGTTAGCGTTGCTATCTCAACAACACTCGACACCATCCAAGCTACACAATCCACCCCAATCCAAAAACAAAATTTCAACAAACTTTTGTCATACTTGAGAAAAATACAAATTATTTTGCCAGAACTAACCAAATGCAACATCGAAGATTCCGAAACCTTGAAAAGTGCCATTCATCTTCTTACCAAACATATTTCCAGTACCAACACACTCGCTCTAGAATGCACCACAAAAAACAAAATCTACCTGTTACTCAACTCCAAGAAAATCGTCACAGGCTTAGAAAACCACACGAAAGAAATTAGTGCTGCTCTAAAGCTTCTTCCTCCTTTGATCTCGAACAATGGCTTAAGTGAAGAGATTCTCGCCTTATCAAACCTCATGCTCGAAGAAAAGTATCGTGAAACATCCAAAGAGTTAGAACTTAATGAGAAAATTGAGTTGGGTATCCGGGAAAGAAACCTTGACAAATCCTACGCAAATAATTTGCTTAAATCCATTGCAGATGCTGTGGGGATCTCAACCGAACAGACGGTATTAAGACAAGAGTATGAAGACTTCAAACGTGAGATGGAAAACATAAATACTTTACAAGCCGAACAAATTGTGGCATTGTTAGGAAAAGCTGATATCTTAGCAACGGTAGAAGAGCGAGAAAAGAAGTATTTTAGTAAGCGAAATTCTTTAGGAAGGCAACCATTGGAGCCACTTCAATCGTTCTACTGTCCAATAACGTGTGAAGTGATGGAAGATCCAGTTGAAACGCCATCTGGGCATAGTTTTGAGAGACATGCGATAGAAAAATGGTTATCAGAAGGAAATGATTTGTGTCCAATTACTAAAACGCCATTGAAAGTGTCGGGTCTGAGAACAAACAAGACACTTCGTCAGTCAATAGAAGAGTGGCGAGACAGGAATACCATGATTTTCATTGGGTCTATGAAGTCGAGGATTGTTTCCAATGATGAGGAAGATGTTGTTGCGTCGTTAGGGAAATTAAAAGATTTGTGTTTGGAAAGAGAACTTCACCAAGAGTGGATGATGATGGAGGACTATTTGCCAGTTCTTGTTTCGCTTCTTGCTACTAAGAATAGAAAAATTAGATCCCATGCTCTAGTCATACTTCGTATCCTTGCAACCGACCATGATGAACGGAAGGTATGCATGTAATATGTGTTTTTAAATCGACTAGGGTCGGGCGGGTTAGGTAAAGGGCCAGAGCGGGTTCTGATTGAAATGGGTCCTTTTTAGTATAGATCGGAACATGCCAGGTTGGGTTGGCCCAACAAACACATTTCTGTCAAATTGTTATGATTATGTATCAAGGGTGGCAAGGATAGGGAAGATTAGATTACATGTCAAAACGGGTTCTTGTTGTAATGAGAAACTTTTTAGCACAGATTGACATGGGTCATTTGTATGGTACTGGTTGAAATGGGCCGGTTTGGGTTGACGCTCAAACAAGTTTTTGTCCATTTTTATGTTTTTTTTATAAATAAATTTTGATTCTGAAAACAGTATAAAGCAATAATGATCTATGAGTATATATTTGCATAAAACAGCTTGGGAATTTGTATGGTTGTAATAAAATTTAACTGACTTTTGTCCCATTGGTAACGTGCAGGAAAACATAGCGAAAACGGATAATGCCATCAAATTAATTGTGTGCTCACTTGCACGAAATATCGAAGAAAGTAAATTGGCATTGCATTTACTTTTGGTATTATCAGACAACGATATGGCAAGAAATATAATTGGCAATAGTCAAGGTTGCATACTTCTTCTTGTGACCATATCGGGTAGTGATGATCCTTAAGTTGCCAGTGATGCCAAACAACTTTTGGAGATTGTGGGCGGTGTGGGGGGGTACAATCGGGGGAGGGGTGGTGGGGATATGGTGTGGGGGTAAGGGAGGCGGGAGTGGGGTGTCGGTCGCGTGGTGGGCGGATGGGGTCGTTGCGGGGGAGGGCGGGGAGTACGGGTGTGGGGTTGGGTGGTTGTGGGACGGAGGTGGTGTTTGCGTGGAAGTGAAGGGGTGGTTGTGGTTGGCGAGGGGGGGTTGCGAGGCGGATTTGGGGTGGGTGACTGAGTGGGTAGGTGGGTAGGGTTGGTTGAGTTAGGATGGGGGGTGTGGTGGGTCGAAGGAATTGGGAAGTTGTTGTTAGGGGGGGGGGTGGTCATATGGGCTGTAGCGTTGAGGTGTTGTTGTATGGGTTGTCACGGTATGAGGGTGTGTAATAAGTGGTGGGGGAGGGGGTGGTTTGGGGGGGGTGGGGGAGTGGGGTGGGGTAGGGGGGTGGGGGCTCGTGGCCTGAGAGGTCGCGAGGATGGATGGGTGTGGGATGGGTAGTGTAGATGGTGGGGGCGGGGTTGGGCGGTTGTGTGTGTGGGGGTCGGGGGTGGGCGGGGTGGATGGGATGCCGGTGGAATTGGATGATGTGAGTTAGGCTTGGATATTGCATAGGTGTGGTGCGGGTAAGGGGAATTGTGGGTGGGGGGTGCTGGGGGTGGTTAGTGAGGTGGCTGGAGGTGGGTGGTGAAGATTTCATGTTGGGGTGAGGGAGGGTGAGGGCGGGCTGGTTTAAACTTAATGTAATATGGATAAGGGGGGGTTAGGATGGGGTGGACGAGGGGGCATGGGGGGAGTGTGGTGGGAGTGAGTTGGTGGGCGTGGTTGAAGGGGGTGTGGGTGGGAATTGGTCGCGAGGGGGGGGAGGGGATGTGGGAGGTTGGGGGGGGGTAAGAGGGGTGGGGGGTGATTTCGTGAGGCAGGTTGGGGGCAGCGGAGGGGAAGAAGGGTGGGAGGTTGGGAGTGTGGGGGTAACGTTGCGTATCGGGGGGTCGGGGGGGGTGGGGGAGTGGTGGGGGGAGTGGAGTGAAGGGAGTGTGGTGGTTGGTTGTGGGTGTGTGTGTTGAAGGGGTGGCTAATTGGCTGTGGGTGGGTGGGTGAGTAGGTGGGGAGCGGGATTTGGTGGGTGGGGGTGTGGGGGTGGAGGGGGGGGGGTGGGGGTGGCGGGAGACAGTTTGAAGGTGGGGGAGTGGTAGTGGGGGGGGTACGTGCTGTGGGCGTGCGGGCGGGGGGGCGGTGGGGGGGGGGGGTGGATGTTGGGGGTGGAGGGTGGGATGGTGGGGGTGGGGGGGGTGAACGAGGAGGAGGGGGGTGTAGGATTTGGGCTTGGGGGGGTGGTGCGGGTGATTGGGGGCGGGGATTGGGATGGTTTGGGAGTGCGGGTGGGGTTGGGGGTGGCTGTGGTGTAGGAGGCGGGCGGTTGGTGGGGCTGTTTGTGGGTGGGGTTGTTAAGGTTGTGGGAGTTGGGGGATGGTTTTCTGGAGAGGTCGGGATGGAGCTGCTAGGGGGGGTGGCGGGCGTTAGGGGGGGGGGGTGGGATCAGGGTTAGGCCTTGGGAGTGGGTGCGGGGTTGGTTGGGTTGTGGTGGGGTGTGGGGGGTGGTGGGGGGTCGGGCAGTGTGGGGAGTGGTGTTAGGGGTGGCGGGCGTGGTGGGCGGAGGGGTGGCAATAAATAAATTTTGATTCTGAAAACAGTATAAAGCAATAATGATCTATGAGTATATATTTGCATAAAACAGCTTGGGAATTTGTATGGTTGTAATAAAATTTAACTGACTTTTGTCCCATTGGTAACGTGCAGGAAAACATAGCGAAAACGGATAATGCCATCAAATTAATTGTGTGCTCACTTGCACGAAATATCGAAGAAAGTAAATTGGCATTGCATTTACTTTTGGTATTATCAGACAACGATATGGCAAGAAATATAATTGGCAATAGTCAAGGCTGCATACTACTTCTTGTGACCATATCGGGTAGTGATGATCCTCAAGTTGCCAGTGATGCCAAACAACTTTTGGAGACTCTTTCTTTTCTTCATGAAAATATTGTGCAGATGGCGAAGGTTAATTATTTTGGACCTTTACTTCACCTCCTTTCTACAGGTAAAAAAACATGAGTCGTTATATTAAGACAATATACGGGATCGGTTTTGACCTTTGACTCATTGAGGTCTAAGCTTAACAACTAATATATACGTATTAACTTATAAAATTTATTTTTTATGTTGAATAAACACAGGGTCTGAAAGTGTTCAACAGATGATGGCTGAAACATTAGCAGAACTTGAGATGACTGATCATGGAAAAGTTATGGTTTGTACTACTGGCACGTTAGAGTCACTTGTTGCAATGCTCTCTCACATTGATATACATATGAAAACCGCAGCCATTTTAGCCCTTGAGAAACTTTCTAGTGTGCCAGAAAATAGAGTAAAAATAATCAAACATGGTGCATCAGAGATTTTGTTTGGAATACTTTTCCGTGACAGTTTGTCAATCCCGACCCTGGTTGAAAAAGTTGTTGGCACGATTATGAATCTGGCGTTATCGTTGAATTTATGTGAATCCGATCATGGAGAGGTTCCTTTTCTTGAATCTGAAGAAGACGTTTTTAAATTATTTTCGCTCATTTCATTAAATGGACCAAATGTGCAACAAAATGTTCTTAGAACATTTATTGCAGCTTGCCAATCTTCTTCTGGTTTGAACATCAGGAATACTTTACGGAAGGTGCGTTTTCAACTTCACTTTCAACCCACTTACTTATCAATGGGTTGATGGGGGTTGTGTTTTATCTAATTATCCCTAACAGGAAGTAACGGGTCAAAAGGATTGGAGGTCCAAAGTTTATTTTTAAAGCATAGTCCTCTAGATCCTTTTATTCAAGGATTACATTATTGTTGTAATAAAATAGTTTTTGTAAGCAGCCACCACTAACGATTTTCTAAAATGATTCAAAATTTTAGACTAATAGTATTCCAGTCCACCTGTCTGGACCCATTTGACCCACCCGTTTTGCCACTCATAGTCAACTAGTACTTAATTTTGCTCACTTTCATCAGATTTCTTCTGTCCAAGTACTAGTTCAGCTATGTGAACACGAAAACCAAAATGTCCGATCAAATGCTGTGAAACTCTTCTCTACCTTAACAAAAGACGGTGATGATGAGACTTTCATAGAACACGTGGGTGTTAAATACATTGAGACTTTGGTTAAAATCATAAAGACTTCTGATGACATCGAAGAGAGTGTGGCAGCAATGGAAATCATTTCAAATCTTCCAAAATACCCTCAAATGACTCGAGGGATTCTTGATGCAGGAGCACTTCAAGTGATCATTTCCATCCTTTCTAATCGGTTTCAGAAAACTGAACTCATGATAGATAGTGCTTCAGGAGCTCTTTGCCGGTTCACACATTCAACTAATCAAGAACTTCAAAAAGAAGTGGCGGAAACTGGTATTATCCCAATCATTATAAAACTACTAGATACGGGAAGTACTAAAACCAAACAAAATATCGCAATTTCACTCAAGCATTTTTCAGAAAATTCCAACACTCTAAGCGTACCCGTGGGCCCAAAAAAAAATTTCTTTAGTTGTTGTATGTCGTCACCCGACACAAGTTGTGTAGTCCATGCTGGAACATGTGCAATCGAGTCGTCATTTTGTCTTATTGAAGCGAATGCCATAATCCCGCTTGCAAAAGTACTTGATGAACCAGATTTTGGTGCATGTGAAGCTGCTCTAGATGCATTACTGACTTTAGTCGAAGGGGAGCTATTGCAGAAGGGTAGTAAGGTGTTGGAAGGCTGTGATGTGATTGTGAAAATCGTCAAGTTATTGAGTTCACCGTGTGTAAAGTTGCAAGAAAAGGCTTTGGTGTCGTTGGAAAGGATATTTCGGTTGGTGGAATATAAACAGAAGTATAAAACATTGGCTCAGATGCCATTAGTCGAAATTACACAAAGAGGAAACAGTGGTATGAAATCTGTTGCTGCTAAGATTTTGGCTCATTTGAATGTACTAAATGAACAATCATCTTTTTTCTAATATTTCGATAAGCTCTTTTTTCTACATTTGTATAAATTCAAATTTATTCATTATATAAATTCAGTGTAATTCTTTGAAATTCAATAATAAATAAATTTCATTTGAATAGCAAGAACATAATTACTCTTGTAAGCTTGGTTACTTGAATGTGATGTGAATAAAATCCCCTTAACACTTGACAACGAAAATTACCTAAGAATTTTTTGGAAAAACAAATATACGAGTGAAGTATTCATCATAATGCATGCCTTTCTAGTTTTTTTTTTCAGATTTGATATAACAAAACTCGAATCACTTGGTTGGAATACCAATAGCTTCAATACTTGTGTGGCGCTAATGTAAAAGTTGAAAAACTAACAGTAAAAAGGATATCGAAAAACCTCAAAGAGTTCAAGAACTAACAGTAAACAACACATTGATAGAACAGATAAAACTAAAACTAAAAACTAAAATAACATAATTACAATGGCAAGCCTAATTACTTAAATTATAATCCATCAATAAAATTCACCTAAACAAGATATTTATATCCATCAATCTGCTAAAAACAACCCAGTCAACGTAAAAACACCTAAAAAAGTTGCAAAACCAGTAATAACGAACAAATTGACAAGATCTAACTAATGAGACTAGAATTAAGTGAAAACAGGGCAATCAGCTACAACAACACCTTTTGCAGTTGGACATGTAGCAAGCGGGCAGCCTTCACCGTTATTCCCCCACCAAGTAACAGAAACACCAGTCGTTTGCAGTGCCAAAAATAAAAAGATACTCATGAAAGCCGTTCCAGCATCAAGACCGCCCGAAAGAATATAGTTATACCGTTGCCATACATTCGGGTAAAACTTGAAAACCACATAACCTGAAAGAAACGCCACAAGGATCCAACTCGTGTAGTTAACAGCAGAAGCAGGTGGCATCATTGCAGTAGCGCCCAATAACACTGGGAAATGTATCATTTTAATCCATCTTTGATTCGGGAACCACTTGTGAGCTAACCAAGGAATAAAAGGCAAAACGGCTCCAACCAAGAAAAACCAGTTGATTGCTGAGTAAACACCAAGGTTACCAAAGATTCTTCGTGGACCAACAAGCCCCCAAATTACAGAAGCGTCATAAAATACATGGTCCATTGGACACTTCCAGTTACTATCTTTTGGTAGCAGTTCAGTGTTACAAAGGTTAGGGATGCTCCCCATTAGCATCCATGCAGTCACTTGATACACAATGACGGATATGATTGTTCCTAAGACCTATAAATTTACACAAATACATCGTAAGTATGGTTACATTAACAACTATATTATATAAATAGTAACATATTTTATATATGCTTTACCTGAGCCATGAACATCGCTCTAGGTGGGATCTTCATGTAGTGTCCGAGTTTAAAATCTTGTATAAAAGTCAAAGCTTGAATCATGCTGATATATCCATATACTTTAAAGCACATATTTGCAACAGGACGTCCAGGATACATATAACCGATCATATACTCAGTGATAATGTTCAGGCCTGGCGTCTGTTCGACAATACAATAGTTAAAAAGCCGTCCAAAACGAAAAATTACAACAATGTGTAGAATTCTAGTCAAATATACTACAACTTCAACTTTTGTTTTTGGATGACTTATCACAAAAATTTGTTATGAAACTAATAATGGACTCAAAACTGATGTCAAATGCTACAGACCTGAAATAATTGAGATTAAGTCTGCTGTAAATCGGTCATAAATTTCAAGTTTAAAACGAACAAATGTGACCTAAAAAGACAAAAGATACATCTATATACCTGGTTTGTGGTGGCAGTGATAATACCAATGGGCAGGGTAAAGACTATAGCGATACCGCAAGCCAATAAGACACCCCACCATGGCAACTGAAGAGTATCAGCGTAATACTGGCAAGCGAATAAAATAAGAGCTATGTTTGACACGAGAATAACAAGAAACCACCACATCGGCACTGGTTTATAGACCTTCATCAGCCTTGTGTGTACATCAACTTTCTTAGTCTTGGAATTTTTGAATACCTTCATATTATCACGTATATTCCTGATCACATATAAATACAAAAAGTGTCATTTATCGTTAAGCATAATAAAAGGATCTATTTTTTTGCATAGATTACCAACGTACTTTTGGATTTGCCCCATTTTAATCATTTTAGTTTGGAGCCACTTTGTAGCAAAAAAACTTGAAAACCAGCTTTCAAAAACGATGATTATTACACGAAAATGTGAACTTTATGTATATACAAATTAAAATCTTTACCTAATGGGTTAGTTTCATATGCAAAAACTACATAAAGATTTAATTTATGCAAAATAAGTACACTGACCTGAATCGGGGCAAATGAGAAAAACGAACGTTGGTATTTATGCAAAAACAAAAAACAACGTGTTATAATTCAAGTTCAGATTCATAAGTATTGAGCATACCGTCCATTGAAGAGCAAGACATGAACAATCGTTGCAGTAAGTGTAGCAAAACCAAGACCATATGTCATGGCAAAGAACGTACTCAAGTATAAAGGGCCTTGTCTTTCATAAGCAACTTTATCAAGCTGGAAATTTGAATTAATAACCACAGTAGTATTGTAACGTGAACCATCAGCCTTAAATAGTTCCATCGAGTAAAATGGGAAGTTCTTGGCTTTATAGATATTAAACCAATAACCTAAGGGTGACACTACAAACATCATCAAACAGAACCCAACAGCCACATTTGCAGTAGCGTACCACGGGCTAGCTAAAGGACTACCAAGATACGATGCAATGGTAGACCAATCAAACCCAAGTGAACCAATTCCAAGACCGTTTTGGCCTGACCCGAGCTGGTTAACAAGAACAGACTTTGGGTTGATCCAACATACCCAAGAAATTGATGTTAGTATTTGGAAAAAGTATCCTGGGAGGATATAGTAAGCGAAACTGCAGATTAGAACCATAACAAAGAACTGTGTTCGGGTCATGCCACCCTTTGGTCTCTTTTCTTTCTCGTGTAATGACCTGCCATGAGTAGCAAACAATTATTATGAAAATTCCACAAGTATACGTTTACATTATATAAAAATTGTTTGCATATATAAGAGTGAAAATTTTAAATTGTCAAATAAATTTGTCCAAAAGAGTTTTTGCACTTTTAAGTGTGTAACGATAAAGATTAGTTTTACGCTTAGAGCATCCACAATGGTGGAGCTTTTCAATAGGTTTATAACATGTCAAATCATAAGTTTATAAACCTTTTGATATTATAAACATCATACCACTATGTATAAACCTTTTATAACAATATGAAATACACATACATTAAATTATGAAAAAGTCTAGGATCTTAGACCTCTTCATACCACATAGATAGCTCATTATGGTTGAAGCAAAAGAGAAAACTTTTTGTAAGTTATAAAACTTTTTGTAAGTTATAAAACTTTTCATTGACCTCTCATAGTGGATGCCCTTAGCATACCCACAAATAATTAAAAAATAGTCTATATAATGTTACACAAGTAATTGGGGATTTATAGATGGAATTTGTCACTAATTCTCATAAAGGCTCTTATTCGTTACTAAATGAAATTAGCAAATGTTATAAACATACATTAAAAGCATCAACTATGGACATTCAAGAATATGTTTATAATTGTTGAAAAAGTTTATTTTCATCTCAACCATAATGGATTTTCATTTCACATTCATGTGGCATGCAAACGGTCCTAAACCCTTAGACCTCTTGATAGTCTTAAGATATTTAATGCATGTGTTAGGGGCGTGCACAGTTCGGTTTGGGTAGGTTTTTGGCAAAAACCGAAACCGAAACCGAATGTTCGGTTTTTTTGCATAACCATAACCGAAACCGTACGGTTTTTCTTGGTTCGGTTTCCAGTTTCGGTCGGTTTTTGGTTCGGTTTTTCGGTTTCTACAACCGTTTGTATTTGGGCCAATTTGGTCCAACAATTTTCTATATATTTTCTAATTCGGCCCAAATATGTTTTCTCAATTTAGTGTGATTTTCTACATATATTTTCTAATTTTAGCCTAATAGTACAGTGTGCAAGTAATTTAATTATCATAAATAATCGAATCAGGATATATAAGTTTGTTATTGTAATAGTTTGACGTTTAGTTAGCTCTCTTAGATTTATTGTACTTTAGAGTTTAGATCGCTTTCAATGCTCACGAACTAAAAAAAAGATAATTAGTAACACTAATAGTAATTAACTAATTAATGGAATTGGTTCTGTTCGGTTTTTATGGTTCGGTTTTTATGTCAAAACCGAAACCGAACCGAAAGTTCGGTTATTTGAAAAATAAAAAATCAAACCGCCGGTTTCTAGTTCGGTTCGGTTATTTTGGTTCGGTTTTTCCAGTTTTCAGTTCGGTTTCAGTTTTTTCGGTTTTTTTTGCTCACCCTTAGCATGTGTTATGTGAAACAACTACGTACAAAGTTTTAAAATGTTTGTACCAGAGTAGAGATAAGTTTATTAACACAAAAGGTTTACAAAAGGTTTATAAAGTTTATTAAAATTTTAAAGTTTTATAAATATTAACCTGCCCTACGACATCTACCTTTTAAAATTTCATGCAATTTGCACATTAACAAATCAAAAACTTTTTCAAAAAAAATATAAATAAATAAACATAACTTTATAAAC
>BQNB010017854.1:0-57109 GCA_026074375.1 Tanacetum coccineum
AAGAACTTAACCTGAAATTCTTAAGAAGTCTTCCTACTGAATGGGGTATGCATGTTGTGGTCTGGAGGAACAAATTAGATTTGGGCTCAATAAGTTTTGATGATCTTTACAACAATTTTAAGATTGTTAAACTAGAAGTCAAAAGAAGTGTAATCTCTAGCTCAAACCCAGGCTCTCAGAATTTGGCCTTTCTCTCAGGTCATAGCAGTACAAATGATGTTAATACTGCTAATGTTCATGTTAGTACTGCCAGCACTAATAATAGTACTGCTTGTCTCAGTGATGCCACAGTATATGCTTATCTGGCCACTCAACCCAATGGGTCTCAAGTTGTTCATGAAGACCTAGAGCAAATCCATGAAGATGATCTTGATGAAATAGATTTAAAGTGGCAATTGGCATTGCTAAGTATGAAAGCAAGAAAGTTTTATCAGAGAACTGGTAAAAAGATTATCATCAATGGAAGTGATACTGCTGGTTATGACAAGAAAAAGGTGGAATGTTTCAATTGTCATAAGTTGGGACATTTTGCTAGAGAGTGCAGAAATCCTAGGAGTCAAGAGATCAGGAACAGAAGTCAAGATAGCTCATAAAGAACAGTAAATGTGGAAGAATCTTCTTCCAAAGCTATGTTAGCTATAGATGGAACTAGATTTGATTGGAGCTACATGGCAGATGAGGAGGCTTCTACCAACTTTGCACTTATGGCTTTCTCTGTCTCTGAGGTACAAAATAAGAAAACTTGCTCTAAAACTTGTCTTAAAAATTGTGAAGATCTTAAGTCTAAGTATGATAAGTTGAGAATAGAGCTTAATAAGTCTGAATCTGATTTAGATAGCTATAAAAAGGGTTTAGCTTCAGTAGAAGAACAACTGGTCTTTTATAAGAAAAATGAAAGTATGCTTTGTGATCAGATTGTTGTTCTTAAAAGAGATGCCTCATTTAATGAATCAGATATTAATGCTCTTAAGAAACAGGTAGAAAGACTTAAGAAAGAAAAAGAGGATAATCAGTTTAAAATTGACAACTTTGAAAATGCCTCTAAAAGTCTGGATCAATTGATTGGAAATCAAATATCTGATAACAATAAGAAGGGTCTAGGATATAATGTTGTTCCCCCTCCACTTACAGGCTTGTTTGCACCTCCTAGTATTGATTTATCAAACTCAGGACTTGAGAAATTTAAACAGCCTGAATTTGAAGGATATGGTGTTAAGGTAAATAAGGGTGCTAGTGAAAATGTCTCTAAAGAAGTTAAGAAAACTTCAGATGCTCCAATAATTGAAGATTGGGTTTCTGATTGTGATGAAGATGAGACTGTTGTGTTAGAATCTCTTAATGTTCAAAAACCTAAGCAAGCTGATCAACCTAGGAAAGTTAGTCAAAACCCTAGGAACAACAGTACAAGCTGGAATACCCCAATGCCTAAAAAATTGGGAGTTGGATTTCAGTTTACACCAAAAGCTTGTTTTGTGTGTGGGAGTTTTAATCATCTAATTAAAGACTGTGATTTTCATGATAAAAGGATGGTACAAAAACCTGTTTTGAACAATGTGAAAAAGGGAACTGGTCAAAGGGAAGTTAGACCAGTTTGGACTAATGCAATGAGGGTCAATCATCAAAAAATTTCTAATTCTAGAAGGAATTTTGCTCCAACAGCAGTTTTAACCAAGTCTGGCCTAGTACCATTTAGTACTGCTAGGCAAAGCTTTTCAAGAACTACAACACCAGTTAGTGCTGCTAGGTCATTCAATACTGAGGTTTTTCAAAAGGCACATTCATCATTAAGAAGACCTTTTTACCAACAAACAGTACTTAAAAACAGAAATTTGAGTAACAAAGTTAATACTGCTAATGTAATTTCTGTTAATACTGTTAAAGGAAAAAGAATGACAAATACTGTTGGGAAACAAGGGATTAATGCTGTTAAACCTACAGCATACTGGGCATGGAGACCTAAAGTAAAGATGATAAATCATGTCTACAAAGATACTGGATTATGTGTTTGTAAACAATTTAACTATGTTGATCCAACAGGAAGAAACAAGTCAGTAATGGCTTGGGTTCCCAAGAGAAATTAACTCTCTTATATTTGATGTTGCTATGTTAGTATTATTATTGCATTTTCTATGTTTTAGACTAACATTTGCAGGTTCTACAAAGAATCATAGTTGGATTTGAGGGGAGGATTTTGATGAGAACTTTGATGATAGAATGGATGGTCTTTTAGTGTTGATTTTACAATCACACAACAAATGGTCATCAATTCACCATGCTTAACAGGCATAAGAATTGACTAGTCCATAAGCAAACGGTTTTTGGTAAAGACTTTTCAAATCCGTTCATGGTTGACAATTTACCAAAAATTGTAGGGTTCTCAACTCACCTTACTTCATGGTGAAGAGTTGGCTAGTCCAGGAGCAAACAGTTCTTGGTAAAGACTAATCAAATCTGTTGATAGCTGATAGTTTGCTAAAAACTATATGGTTATCAATGCACCATGTTATGGCAATAAAGCATTGACTATTCCAGGGCAAACGGCAACTGGTAAAGAATCATCAAATCCGTTTATGGCTGGTAGTTTGCCAAAAACTATGAGTCCAATGATCCACATCTCTCAAGAAGTTATACTCTTGAAAGAGGAGAGGACAGTCTGTAACTTATAGAATTGATGGATTTGTGTACCAAATTGATTGAGAATGTCACTATTTTGGAAGATGCTTTTAAGAAGACTCATACTCAAACTCTAACACTGTTTGATAAAGAAAGTCAGAAGATTGGAAGATAAGTTCAAGTTCTACAACAAAAGAGTATTTGATTTCAGAAGATTCTGTCAAATAGGGGAGGATAGTAAAAACAGATGATTCAGATGATTCATGAGTGGAGTATGACAAACTTCAACAGTTTTATTGCTCAAGATTACAACTGTCAGTACTAAACTAATCAGTTAGTACTGCTAGTTCAAACTTAGTACTGCTAAGTGACCGTTAGTACTGTTTGAGCCATAACAAAAGAGCCGTTGAGATATTTCTGCTTATAAGATTTCATTGTTAAGCTCAAATCTTTTACAGTCAGTGAATATAAACTCAGAAAATGGCAAATTTGGAGTTTTGTGACAAGCATAATATTGTAAATTGGGAATATATCTTGCTGGGTATGACAGAAGCAAAAGATTCTGAAGTATGCAAGGTTACAAGAGCAGATGGAACTTCAAGTTTTCATGGAGATTTTCAAGCATTGTTAAGAAGGCTTGACAGACAAGATTTATTTCAACTCTACAACTTGGTTCAAGAAAGATTTAAACATCATCCACTTGAAGGTCATGATTTAGATTTATGGGGAGATCTCAGGATGATATTTGATCCAAATGAAGAAGATGACATATGGTTGAACCAACACTATTGGGAGTTGTGAGTGGCAATAGTACATGATTACAGTGGTGTTCATCTCTTTATTTTAGAGGGTACTATCAATTTCAGATCAACATGGTTAGTAGTCATGAAGTATTTCCATGAAGAAGGGATATCTTGGAGAAATGTTCAACTTGAAGATAGAAGCAGAAGAAGAAAGTGATATGGCAT
Source organism: Tanacetum coccineum (assembly GCA_026074375.1). Lineage (NCBI taxonomy): Eukaryota > Viridiplantae > Streptophyta > Magnoliopsida > Asterales > Asteraceae > Tanacetum > Tanacetum coccineum. The sequence goes on from BQNB010017854.1 coordinate 3,582, forward strand.
CTGAGCTTATAAAGTTTATCAAATCTCAGATTGCAGAACAGAGTTAGTGTGATTTTTTAGCAAAAGAATATGAAGATATTTGTAGAAGCAATAAAGAAGGAAGTAAATGTTTGAAAGGATCATTCAAAATCAAAAAGCTTTAATTTAAGAAACTTAAGATTTGAATGTAAATCATAAGTTTAGGGGAGGATTGTTGGGAATTAAAGAGCTTCTATGAAATAAAGCTGCTTGCTGAAGACTTAGTACTGTTAATTGAAGACTTAGTACTATTAGTTATAGTTAGTACTGCCAGTACAATGTTAGTACTGTTAGTATATAGTTAGTACTGTTAGTTAGTTTATTAGTGCTGCTTATGAGATATGCACGAGTTATATTAGGAATAGATATGCATGATCTCTTAACGCGTTTTGTAAGCCTATTAGGGTTTTCCTTGGTGTATAAAAGGAAAAACCTTAGGCTATAGTTAAGATGGTTCAAATATACAGATTAACATACAGAATTCATAAGTTAGTTATTAGGCAAAACATATAGTTGTTTTGTGATTTATTCAATATAGTAAAAGTTCTGTGTTCATTGTTTGATTGTTTCTTCTGAGTATATAAAGGTTAATTCTGCATAGTCTTTATATATACACCACAAGGTTTCTAATCTAGTTGTTTAGATTTATCTAAACAGAACAAAAGATTCATTCAATTTGGAACCAACACAGGTTACTTAAGATTTTTAAAATATACTGTATTTTAAAGCTTGGATCGGTCTTTGGATTCCAACAAATATCTAGAAGGGCAATCCATGCAAAGACCACCACTTTTTAAAAGTGATATATTTATTGGAAATATATATTCGAGACATATGTTAAATCAAAAGATCTAGATCTTTGGCATGTTATTACCGATGGTGATTTTCAAACTATTGTACAAAATCTGAAAACCAAATTAGATGAGGTTATCCCTTTTGAAAAACAAACCGATGATCTCAAAAAAAGACTTGCGAAAAATAATGAAGCTAAAATGGTTATTTACAATGCTTTGCCAAGAAAAGAATATGAAAGAATTTTTATGTGTAATATGGCAAACGATATTTGGAAAACTTTGTTAATCATCCATCAAGGTAATAATCAAGTCAAAGATAATAAGATCGACCTTTTGGTTCAACAATATGAATAATTCGTCATTTCCGAAGACGAATCTATAGATAGTGCTTTTGCTAGATTTAATACTATAATTACTAGTCTTAAAGCTCTTGATGAAGGTTATACTAGTAAGAACTACGTAAGGAAGTTTCTTAGGGCTCTACATCCTAAATGGAGAGCAAAGGTCACGGCGATTGAAGAGCCAAAAGACTTAACGTCACTATCTCTTGATGAGCTTATCGGGAACCTCAAAGTTTACTAAATGATCATCAAGAAAGATTCCGAAATAGTCAAAGCAAAAGTTGAAAGGAAATCTCTTGCTTTAAAGGCTAAGAAAGAATCTAGTGATAAAGAGTGTTCGACTTCTGATAATGAAGACGAAGAGTATGCCATGGCGGTAAGAGACTTCAAGAAGTTCTTTAAAAGAAGAGGTAGATTTGTGAGACAACCTCAGAACGACAAAAAGACGTTCCAAAGAAGCCGTGATGACAAGAATGGTAAAAGTGATAGAAAATGCTTTAGATGCGGCGACCCGAATCATCTTATTGGAGAATGTCTAAAACCACCGAAAGATAAGAACCAAAGAGCTTTTGTCGGAGGCTCTTGGAGCGATAGCGGTGAAGAAGATGATGAGAAGGTCAAAAACGAAACGTGTCTTGTAGCTCATGCATCAAGTGAGGTATGTTTCGAATCCTCTTACTTTAGTGATGAAAACTCATCAATTGATGATTTAGATTTAGATAACAAATATGATAAATTATGCAAAATGAGTATAAAGATAATCACTAAAAAAATATTAAAAGCCGCTAGAAACAGTTTAGAAAACAAGCTTAAAGAATTAGAAGATAAATTGTCTACACTCGAGAAAAACAAAGGAGTTGATCTCGAATGTGTAAAATGTCATACGCTTGAAATCGAAAATAAGAAGCTTAAAGAGGAAGCTCTTTAACTAACCAAGTTTGAAAAGAGCACACATTGCTTAAATGAAATGTTAAGTAATCAAAAACCTTTCGGTGATAAATTAGGTTCAGGGTTTAATTCATTTGAAGCATCATCTAGTGGAACTAAGGAAATAAAATTTATGAAAGCTCAGAAAAAGGTGTCCTCTGATAGAGGTCCCATAAATATGGGTGGCCCTCAAAATGTCTAGGCGGCCCCCAAAGTAATTATGGGATCGCCACCAGCTAGTACACCCAGATCTGAGAAAAGTGTATCTTTTCAAAAATCTATTTTGGGTCATAGACCAAAACACATAATTGTAAACAAAGTCAAAGTTTCCGTTGCTAGTGGCAATGAAGTTAAACAATTTTATAAACCATTGTTAAAACCCAGAGTTGGATTTTCAAAACCAAATTTTAGATCGAAAACTCCACCTCCTAGAAGAGTCAATAATAATTATCCTCGTACCAAAACACCACAACCAAAAAGGAACATTGGTCAACAAAACCAACCTCACGGCTTTCCCGTAACTTGGAACAAATTCCTATGTCAAAGTTACATGCCATGGGAAATGTGTCTCAACTTTACCTTTCCTAACCATTTGCATCAAATGTAGGGTTGTTTAGCATAAGACTTGGACCCATGAGATATTGGGGACCAAATGTTTGAGTCATTGTACTATATAAATAGATATGCCTTGGAATCGACTTGGAACCCGACAAATAGATCAAGGATAGCGGATGCTCTAAACATATGACTGGCAACCGAAAGCACTTCTCCACTTACATGGCATATAATGGAGGTAACGTCATTTTTGGTAGTAATATTCGCGGTAACATCATTGGCAAATGTACGATCTCTAATGACTTTCTCAAATAGATAATGTAGAACATGTTGATAACTTAAGATTTAACTTGCTAAGTATAGGACAAATATGTGACAATAAGTATAGAGTAACTTTCTCGGAACATGATAGTGAAATCACTAAGGACGGTAAAGTCATAGGTAGAGGTATTAGGAAGAAAAGCTTATATGTGATGAAGTTAAGAAATAAGCCGAAGGATCAAATTTGTCTAGCTACGATTGATGAAAATTCCACATTGTGGCATAGGAGGTTAGGTCACGCAAACATGCGTCTCATTCAATCGTTGGCTTCTAAAGAATTAGTTAGAAACCTACCTAAGCTTAAGTTTGATCAACATTTTTTTGATGCTTGCAAAATGGGAAAACAAGCTCACATTAGTCACAAAGCTAAGAATATAGTCTCAACGACTAGATGCTTAGAACTCCTCCATATGGATCTCTTTGGTCCATCCGCCGTACGAAGTTACAGAGGAAACCGTTACACCCTAGTCATAGTAGATGATTACTCTAGGTATACTTGGACTAGATTCCTTAAGGACAAAACCGAAGCTTTCGATCAATTCGAAATATTTAGTAGGTAAATTCAAAACCAAATAGTAGAATTAATTCAAGTTATGTGTAATACCATTGGCATTACACCCTAGTCATAGTAGATGATTACTCTACGAATGTGAATGAAGCGTTAGGAGATGAAAGTTGGATAGTCGCCATGCAAGAAGAATTAATTCAATTTGTTGCTAACGATGTTTGGGAGTTAGTTCCACAACCTAGGAATATGACAATCATAGGAACTAAATGAGTATTTAGAAATAAGTTAGACAAGAACGGTGTTGTTTCTCGAAATAAGGCTAGGTTAGTTGCTCAAGGCTACAACCCACAAGAGGGCATCGATTATGATGAAACTTATGCCCCGGTTGCTAGACTTGAGTCCATTAGAATATTATTAGCTTATGCTTGTGCCTTAGACCTTACCAAGTTTGACCCAAAGTCATACGAAGGTGTCTTTTTAGGATACTCCCAAAATAGAAAAGCCTATATCATCCTTAATAAACACACTAAGAAAATCGAAGAATCACTCAACGTGACATTCGATGAAACTCCTCCATCCTCTAAGACATCACCCTTGGTGGATGATGACTTAGATGAAGAAGAAGCTATTTGGGAAACCGAAAAGAAAAACCTAGAAAATGTTGTTGAGGATGAAACATTACAGATTGACAAAATAGTCAATATCAAGGAATCTATGAACCATCCCTTAGAAAATATCTTAGAAAACCTAATAAAGAACCCTTATGTCACAAGCCAAAAACAAGTAACTGCTTTTGTTTTATATAAAACTATAGGAACCTAAGAACGTGGAATGAAGCCTTAGGAGATGAAAAGTTAGATAGTCGATGCAAGAAGAAATTAATCAATTCAATGCTAACGAAAAAAAAAAAAAAACGAAAAAAAAAAAACATTTGGGATTAGTTCCACAACCTAGGATTGACAATCATAGGAACTAAGTATGTACTTTAGAAATAAGTTATGTCGTGAATGGGTTGTTTCTCGAATAAGGCTAGGTTAGTGCTCAGGCTATTAATCTAATTAGAGGGGCATTAATTTGATGAAACTTATGCCCCAGTTGCTAGACTTGAGTCTATTAGGATATTATTAGCCTATGCGTGTGCCTTAGATTTTAAACTATTCCAAATGGATGTAAAAAGTGCATTCCTGAACGGTTTTATCAATGAGGAGGTATACGTGGCACAACCTCCAGGATTCATTGATTTTGAAAAACCGGATCATGTTTATAAACTAAAGAAAGATTTATATGGTCTTGAACCAGCACCTAAAGCTTGGTATGATAGATTAAAAGCTTTCTTTATTAAACATGAATATAAAATGGGAATGGTAGATAACACTATTTTTATAAGAAGAAAAGTTCAAATCTTATCATTGTTCAAATATATGTCGATGACATTATATTCGGTTCGACTTGTCAAGATATAACACCTCATGTTTTCAGGTTATAATACGATTTCAATAATTCTATTTTCTCTCTATTTATAACATTTTTATTTGCGTACTTACTCTTATTATAAATCGTCTAGTTAAACCCTAATAAGTAAGATTTTAACTAGGATTTCTAAATGACTAGAATAGGACACGAGTTACCATTTTTCGATCTAACTAATCAAAAATCAAATGTAGGTCATCCGAATCCCTTTTTTACCAAAATCTAGCATGTAAGTTCAAAGAGTAAATGAACAAGTCTAACATTTCTACACTTGTTTTAAAATGGTGCACATGATAGAACTCTTAAATATTAAAAATAAAACAAGAAACTAATACACACTCTTATACAAGCTAGACTAAATTTCGTGTATACCACTTCACAAAGATCTGCATTTTTAAAACAAGATAAGGCCCTACAAATCCATCCCTAATGTAACTCTTTTATCCAACAAATAAAGCCCAACCTCTCTTTTATAAAAACCCTCAAACTCACGTGTTGAACTAGGCTGCTCCTCCTCTTGGTTTTGCTTCCACGCATCCAACAATACTCACCTTTTTTCTACTATACTTTGACCATGTACAAGTCTTAATAAATCCTTACCCTAATTAGATTAACAATTAAACGTGACCTCAAGGATGGACACTTTGCATACACTTCTATTTGAGTATAAAAAGAGGACTTCCTGCTTCTTGCAAACTCAGGAAAAGAAAGCACAAAGAATTCAAACCACCAGGTTCATAACCCTACTCCTTTTACCATTGCCCTATTGCCCTTAAAAATCCTTGGTGGTTTCGGCACTCATACAACACACACAAACGTCACACCATCACTTCTCCATAAACCCTAAAACTTCAAAGAAAACCCTAACTAGGTTTTCTTGGTTTCGTTTACTGGGTTTCGTTTTTCTTGTGAGTCGACCATACTAAGGCAGTAAATCAACGTTTGGGTTCGCATTCATAGGGGTGCAATAGTTGGGTTTAATATTAGTTTGGGCGTTTGGTTCGTGTATACGTGTAGCGTAAGAAAGTCAAGTATTCATCATCTCCGTGGGTCAAGTTTCTCGCGCATTCGTCTATGAGTTTTTGTAAGTAAATCATTTCTTGTTACTTATCTTTATTATGCAATCCGTATGCCCGTAGTAGTGTTCTTGAAATCTGTTAAAAACAAAACACATAATATCTTTTTGTTCACTTTCTGACACATGTAGAATAAATAGTAAAACCCTAAATAAAACTTGCTAAGTGACTAACAAAACATAGACCATGGCTATGCGTGGAATAATGGACTTATACACCAGGTTATTGTACTTTAAGTTATCATTTGCGAATACAGAAACATGCATCTTTTGTGTCTTTAGGTAACAGAAACAATAAACCGATATTGTTAACTTAATTTAAAGAAACCCTTGGCCATATGTTGTTACCAAGCCGAGTGCTAGACCCCTTGGTAAAACCAAACGTATACTAAATTTTGATTAGTCGAATTGTAAAGTTTTAAAACCAAGAAAATCATGTTTACACAAAATACAAAGGTACTGATGTTTTCGGGTTCATTGAGGAACCTGTATACAAACTTGACCAATGGAATTTTTGAGCTTATCATTCGTTAACGTAGTATAGGAGTAGCGTTCAAGCAAAATTTGAGCTTCTAACACTTTATAACGAAGCGGGAAATAGATTTACAAATCTGTTATTTTATGTGTATGAAAATGCCTTTGTTGGGGGGTTTCTAATTTTTTTTTTTTAGTGGGGGGGCCCTTTTTCTGACAACTTCGACTTAGACATAGAGTCAACAAATATGGGCGTTTTATTGTCGTCATGGTACGCTTTAATTAGAAACTTGAATCACGGAAAATGATTAAGAAACGAACTCGCAAATAAGGACTAAAGTTAGTACTGCTGTCGTGTGTTCAGCTGTTAAAACTGTTGGAAAGTCGCGACACCCCCATCTTTGGCATCGTTTTCGACCCCACTATCGACTTCGAATCACAAAACTTACAAAAGATAAGTTGTAGTAGACCTAGCATAGTTTATATAGGTACTTTTAGTTTGTCATAATACGGAGTAGCAAACCCGAAAATAAACCCTAAAGTTAGTACTGTTGCCATGTTTCGACCAAGTTAATACTGTTGGCTGAATGGCCAACACCCCTTACTTTGGCCTCGTTTTTGGTCACTATAACGACTTCGAATTGCAAAACCTATAAAAGATAAATGAGTAAATTGCATAAATCGTCCCTAAAGTTTTGCAAAATTGCATGTTTCGTCCCAAACGTTGCGAAAGTGCAAGGATCGTCCTTGTGGGGAAACCTTTGGTGCAAGGATCGTCCCTATGGGAAAACTTTTGGTGAAACCTTTGGTGCAAGTATTGTCCCTGCAGGGATGATACTTGCACCAAAGGTTTCCCCACAGGGACGATCCTTGCACTTTCGTAACGTTTAGGACGAAACATGCAAATTGACCAAACTTTAAGGACGATTTATGCAATTTACTCCCGATAAATTGTTGTGCTCCTGACCTAGTTTTCAAAAGTATCTTTACGATGTTTAAAACATTAGCTATATAAGTTTCATAAAATTATTGCATTGGATCATTGTACATGCAAGCTAATTAAGGTATTTTATTAATTACGATTTTAATGCAAGAAGCTAGGCACACACTAGGCATCTCGTTAAATGAAGGTACCTCACTAAAATTATCTTTTCCAATTTTAGGTGAAATGACTTTGGAAGATGAATTATGATACACAAAATCATACGTTCCAACAATCTCAAATGAAAACTATATTCCTGATATCTTAAAACCTATCATTTAAAACCTAGAATGTAGGTCAATCCATGAAGGTCGCCCTATATCTCCTGAATCCACTAAACACGATAATATTCAAACCCTTTTTCAAGTTATTAAACTTTTAAAAATATATGAACTCCCATGAATGATTGTCCCAAGATTTCACTTGAATTTATTCCTCAATAAAAAATCCCTAAAGATGACAATCTAAATAACATCTTCTTTAACATTTGGGCATGAAAAGAAAGGAAGAACTTTAAGGTTCTCACTCGAGTCATTTTGCCTAAAAAAATTCTAATCCATTCCATGTGAAGGAGAATGCTCATACTCTGAAGAACCCTCTCTCGACTCTTTGAAAACTAATCAAGATTCAAACACACCTTATCAAACACACATTCCAACACCAAAGGAAATTATCCAATCAATCACAACAACTGGACAAACCATTTTTCCAAACAAAATCCTCAAGGAAGAACTTCGTCATGACATGAGATCTTAAAATGAAATCATTCAAGATAATGCCTTTGGCACTCAAAATGACTCACCATTTCTTCCTGCATCATCATGTCACATGATGTATTGCATTCTAACAAGTACTCCTTTTAACTTTGCTTACTTTCTAACCAAACGAGTTGAAAATGTTAAAAATCAACAAAATTCTCCAATGCCATATAGAATGATTCTAAATTGTCTATATGATCACATCATCAAAATTAATCCTCATCTACGAAAATCAAAATACAAATCATATTGGCCATCCATGAAACCTTGGGTTCATCCTACTCATCTTAAATCAATTATCTACATATCTTTTGAAGAAGTTTCAAGTGTTGATTCAAATGATGGTTGAAATATTCCTCTAGAATCATTGCTAGAGATACGTACTATTATTATTACTATGTAATATTATCTTAACCTCTATCATGGATAATCAAGTACGTATATAATGTGTCTACATTATTATTCCATGCTTGCTATGTGACATTTAGTAGACCTTTAAGTCATTTATATGCATCAACTTCCATATTACATGATTTCTCTTCTCCTTTGGATATATTATGTGATTCTTGAAGTGATGGAAATTCCATAATCACCTTCCAACCCTTATTGAAAAAAAACCCCTAACTCAGAAAAAGATTAAACTTCTGGAAAATTTTAGTGATCTCCAGAAAATGGCGCCCCTTAAATGTGGTGGGGGCACCCCTAATATATAAGGACCGACCACTAATATAAGGGACTGGCCTCAGAGGAACCACGAAATTCTCCTGTCTCATCTTTATTTGCAACTTTGAACCTATTCCCATTAGGTCCAGCCAATCTTTCCTTTCTAAACCAAACACTCCTTAGAATCTTTATTCTTCAACACCATGCCTTTCCTAAAATTCTTCTATATAAACATCATTCTTCTTCATCTTAATCACCACTTCTCTAATACAACTTTCACTCCTCCTCAAAGTCTCAATGTCATCCTCTAGCAAATCCCCTCGTGATTACTCACGAAAATACAAAAAGGCCATTCTTGAACCTTGGAGATAAAGTCACAATCTTCCACAATCACCACCTTCTCCTCCACCAAATAGGTCTCTACCTACCTCTCAAAATCCAACTCAAAACCAAATTTCACATGAACTTCATCACTTGTCTAATCTCCTTGAGATAAATCTACAATAAGCTATTGATGCCACCAATCCCTTACCTCCTACTTTACCATGTATCCCTCCACCTACTTTAGATCAAGTAAACTTTCAATCTGGGTTATGTCATTGTTGCTTGCTAACCCGAGATATATTTGATATATTGAGAAAAATGATCTTAATAGTATCAAATCTATCATCATTGGTCCCTCTACTTTATTCCCATCCTCTATAACAACTTCTTCACCATAATTGATCCCTTTTGGACAATTAACCTACCCAAATAATCGAACGACCAACTTTTGATTATGGAATCTACTATAATTCAAGATTTAACAGGGGTTTATGCTTTATGTCTTAATTTATGTTTAACTTCTCTTGTAATGATCATACTACTATGGTATTGATCTACTATGTGTTGAATGAAATTCTTATGGTTGAAATGCATGCATAACTATTGTGTTATATTCATGAGATATTTGTCTTGCACTTGTACTTCTAACTTTGTTTTGTAGCAAAAAAATTTTGTAAGATCGATCCCTTGGTGTCCCAAAACAAGGAGGAGCTCACATCAAAGGGGAGTCTTGATATCGTCGATTTCTTTCTCACCTCTACAACTCGACGATCATCCTTTTTGAATTCGACAAAAAGAGGGAGAAATGAAATAAAACTCATTAATAATTTCAAACCTTTATTTTTATTTAAAATGCCTGCAATTCTTTAGACATATCATCTACCCATCTAACATCTTTAGCAGCTTGAGTATATGATTGTGGTTCCACAGAGTTGTTTATTGTGCTAATGAGATGTCTGTTTTTAGGAGAAGAAATATTGTTGTAGTTAATGTATTTGGTGTAGTGGAATTTGATGACAGATTGAGCTGTGTGTTTGATTTTTGGTAATTTGTATTGAAAGTCTTTGAATTTTAGCGGTATGGTGTGTTGTCTAGTTAAATGTCTTGGTTGAGGAGGTAGAGTTGTTGTTGGGTGTGGTTCAGTCTGTGTTGGTGATGACTCAGTTTGTGTTGGATTTTGTTGAGTTGGTGATGATGATGGTATACTCTCAGTTAGTGGAGGTGATGTTTGTGTATTGATTGAGGTGTTAGGAGATGCAGTTGGTAATGTAGATGTGGTTGGATAGGAATTTGTATTTGTTGTTTCATCTGAAATGATTGGTGATGGTGCAAGGGAGTTTGAAGGAGTGTTTGGGATAGGGTGAAAATCTGCAGGTGTGGAAGTATTTGTTGTCTGGATTGGTTGAGGTTGTTTGTGGAAGGGAAATAAGGATTCATTGAAGTTTACATGTCTACTTATGAAGGTTTTGTGTGTTTCTAGGTTTTAGAGAAGGTAACCTTTTTGTGTAGTGGGATAGCCAATTAGGACTAATGGTATAGACCTGGCTTCAAATTTGTTGGGTGTGTGTTGGTGTGCATAGGCTTGACATCCAAGGATTCTGAGGTGAGTGAGTGAAGGTTGTTTGTTGTAAAGTATTTCATAAGGACTTTTATTGTTGAGAGGTTTTGATGGGAGTCTGTTTATAAGATAAGTAGCTGCTAAAATGCAGTAGCCCCAAAAATGAATAGGAAATTGTTCTTGAAATCTTAGGGCCCTTGTGTTTTCTTTCAACCCTAGAATTTTGTTGGGGTGTGTATGGACAGAAAGTTTGATGAATTATGCCTTGTTCACTGAAAAATTCAGTGAGTGATTGGTTAATGAACTCTGTGCCATTGTCACTCCTGACTGTTTTGATTTTGGTATTGAAATGATTATTGATAAAAGAGTGAAACATTTTGATATGTGAGATTGTGTGATGTTTTGTTGGCATTAAATATGTCCAAGTGACCTTTACCTTCTGTTCAAAAGTTGATCACACCTGAAAATGATACTCTAAAAGGGTCAACAATTAAAGTTTTTGTGTGGGCAGTTTTTGTCTGTTTTTGGTCATTTAAGCTCGTTTTTAGAGGTAAAAGATATGTGTAATTAAGCACATATCAATATACAATTATATTATTATTAACATTAATAGAACGATACCTAAATGTATAACGTGTGTGATCCCGTAGGCTCACGTACTTCTAGCCGTATAAATATTCGTATGACATGAGCACAAACCCAACAATTATGACATAGATTCACATGATATCATAGCATTCAACAATCAACAATCCATAGTATTCCACGTGCATATTGTCCTCCGAACCTATTGCCTACCAGCTAGAGCTAACCCTGGGTCGACAAAGTTGTCTTTGAATAGAGATTCACATAGAACTCATGCATACAAGATTTTTTTTGCAGAACTTGTTCCAATAGTCCTCATGACATTCATATAACATTCATAGGCACATAGCATTGTCCAAAAGAAATAGAAGTTTTGCACAAATGAAAAGCATTTGAGTATCGTTTTCCCCCAACGGAAAAATATTTTAAAAATGGGGCTACGAGAACTCACCTCAAATAAGATGATAGTAGCTAAAAGTGAATGATCTCTACTAAACGCGCAACGGTACCCGACCACGACCTAGTAATAAGTTTACCTTAGTGATATGTTTCATGATAAACGACTTGTTGCACAAACGTTTGTATTGCTATTTATGAAAATGTTTTGCATACTTGTTATGATGTACTTTTTTCATGATTGTGTGGTAACTAAGTAGTTTGACTCGATGAGTTTAAAATCCATGTGTGATGCACGATTGAGGAATGAAAATGAAATGGATGAGGATTATAGTATCACGAATAAGAGAATACAAATTTTGAATTCAGAGTCGAATACGTAAGAATAATTATTAAAGAGTTCGATAATTAAGGGAATAAGGGCTTAGATGATTAAGAATATAAAACCACGAATTTTAATTATATTAGAAATTTAGAGACAAAGATAGAGTATAAAAATCAAAAATAGTCGGGCGTTAAAACAATAACATTTTATTATTTTGTCTTTTAGAACGATCAACTTGTACAACTAGTATTAGAACACTATAATAATCACAAAAGGACAAGACTTTAAGGTTTTAGAAGACTTACCAAAGAGGGTTTTCAAAATAAAGATTTAAGCTTGAACGTACAACCCAAACGTTGTTCCCGTTTACCCATGACTGTTCAAACTTGACCCTTAAGCGTTCTTGATCCCGTGTCTTTGATCAATCTTGAAAAATAAATAATGTGTGTGTGTGTGTGTATTTGTTCATCCGAATAGGAGAGGAGGAAGAGATTTTTGTTGTTTTGAGGTTTATGGTGAAAATGAGAATTTGTGTGTGAGATTTTGAAATATAAGAAGGACAATGGACTAAATTATGCTTCCAATAATGTGGGAATGTTGTCCCCTTTGTGTGTGTCCGGTTGGATAAGGGAAGGAAGGGAATCCCGTGCTTTTCTTTTATCTTTCGTATTGTGTCAGGATCACGTATTGTGTTTTGTTCTTAAATTGAATCGAAACCCAAAAGTTACATGTATTTTTATTGAATGTAAAATTACATTTACGTAAACTTTGAATATTCATACTATTGGTTTTATAGTTAAATTGCTTTAGATTTAGTGCGGACTTGCGTTTTTCTCCGTTTCTTATTAACTATAAGTGAAACCCGTAAATTTGTGTTTATTGAAACATTATTGATTACTATCAAGTAATTTATTAAAAGGAGACTATCTTAGTCATTTAAGACATTTAGTCATAATATTTAACCAATGTCGTGCCGATACGCGTTGTTTTGACGTTCTTCACTGCACGCAGGAAAACTTCCCGGTAAGTGATCATACTTAGCTGTAAATGTTTAATACGTAGTACTTTGAAATAAGATAGCTTATCATAGAAGAAATATGTTTGGTTGACATCCGGTTTCACCGTAACTGCTTTACGCTCCGTAAAAGTCAACAAAAGTCAAACTTGAGTTGTTTTATAGAATTTGATGAAATAATAGTATTTAGTCATAGTATTTGGGATACTATGACCTATGAAATATCACCACTGTCACAGTCTCACCCCCTTAAAATAATTTTGTCTCGAAATTCAATTCGAATTACCAAACAGTATGGGGTAGGAGGGAAGGTGAAAGCACTAGGCACAATACCCGGCTCCTACTAGCCTTTCCTATTACAATTCTAGCCCAATCATGGATTTGGATACCTTCCATAGCTGACTATTATTTCCCTCAAGTGGTCACTAGTGGGTCTCTAGTGTTTCCATATCGTTGGTCTGCTCTTGGTCGGGTATTCGATGGTGAGTTGGTTCGCGTCCTGTCCTGGTGATGCCTCAAGTGGTTTTGAAAGGTCATCCTCAGTGTCTCGGTTTTGAAGGTCTAGTCGGTTTTACGGCCCATATGTGTCTAACACATCATGGTCCTAACTTGCTAATCTTCCTGTCGTGGTATGCCTTAACCCCTTCGGTCATTTGAAATTCATATTGCGGATTTTCAAAGTGGGTCGTTGTATATACATACTTTTGTAAAATGTTTGATCCGTTTTAAACCACAAGTATCAAGAGATTGAAAACTTTTCATACCAATGTAAACGTTTGTTTAATACTTTAGAAATCTTTTATTCTTGTCAAAATTTTGTTTTGAAAATGATAAGTCTTTAGGTCCTTAGTTAGTCTCATAGGGCCATGTCTACTTGTTCTCGCCACGATGTGATGTCTAGCTCCTCGCCTCTGGTATACAGGCATGGTGTAGTAACTCGAACACTGCCTAAGCCTCTTATTGTCTCAGGTTCTCAGGGTCGATCGTCGTTCTAAGGTAGTGTCGGTGCTAAAAGTGAAAACTACTAGGCGATCCCTACTACTTACGTTGTCTTTGCAGATCTTCCTATTGCGCTAAAGTTTCTTCTATAGGGTCCTCTGGCGTCCTTTGCTACTTCGAGATTGAAAATTAATGGCGTGGTTTCCAAGTTCGTCCTGAGTGTGACGGCGGGTTTGAAGTGGTTATACGAAAGAATGTAAGTGAGTATAGAAGTTTTAATAGTTTATGGTGGATCACGATGTAATCCGAACAGGTGTGAGTTAATTCTGTGAATAATAACCATAGTAACCAAGTGACAGAACCTCTAACATCTATAGACCATTTGTTTTATACAAAACCTACCACCGATGAAGTACAATTTGAAATCATAAAATAGATCGGCCATTAACTGATGCTACCCAGTTTAGTGATACATAATTTTCCTACCGTAAAGAAGACCACGGTCCTAAAATACATCTACCACTGACTGAAGCTACTCAGTTCAGATCAGTCACTAACAGATACTACTCTGTTTAGTGAAGTACATGTTAGTCCTAGCCATAACTATCTAATCTACTCCCCTCTATGACTCCTCTCCTGCTCTAATACAGTGACACGATGCCTCAACTCTTAGAGCTCACGCAGGGTTGCAGCATTTTGCACCAACAAGTCATGAAGCAGCCTATGATCCTCATACCTAGCCTGCTACATATCTGCCCTTTGAGAGTCTGACTAACATGCCCAGGCCTCAAGGGCCAAGACTGGTTTCCACTATGCACCAAATGTGATCGTAGCTCGCTCCCGCCCTTGTTCCAGGCTCCTAAGCCTAAAACGTAGGGAGTGAACCTCATCTTTAACTGCTCCTGACCTATCAAGCAACTCAGTAATATCCTGGCCAAAACCCTCGATAAGAGTAGGTGGCAATGCATTTAGATGCTAGGTGTGGTCATGAAGTATGCTCTCGTAACGCTCAAGCTGTGCTCCTACCTCTAAGAACTCATCCACATCTACTGCTATGGTGGCTACTAGGGTAGTCACTGGTGTAGGAACGGGTGATGGCATAGTCAGGGATGCTGGTGAAACATGTAAGGAACCGGAAGACCACTCGGGTGATGATGGAGTCTGAACTAGGCCTCGAGATTGAGGGTCAAACTCGATGTCTAGGTAAGCAGTACCGTCCTCAGGGTCCACCCATGTGGGACGAACCGGTAGTCTAGGTGTAGGATCCGCTACGTGCTGGTCTGGTACGGATCTAGAACTCTATCCTACCTCAAAAGTACTACGTACTCTATCCTCTGCTAGCTCTATGGTACGACGTCTAGCCGCCCTGTATCCTAAACCTAAAGGCTCATCCACTATTGTACCCTCAACCGGGACTTCCTGTTGCTGATCCTCAGACACAGTATCCTCGCTCTTTGAATTGACACTCTCATCCTCTAAGTCCTTACTTTTGGTGTTTATGTCTGCTATGAGCTCAGATGTGCCCTGATATCTCTTCCGAGAGGGAATAGCCGGTGACATAACTGGAGGTGATGATGATGGTGTAGGCGTCTCGCAAGAGGGTCTGTACCTCTTATAAAAAGAGAGTGATGATAGATCCATCGCCTTTGTCACTCTGGTTAAGATGCCAGGCGACAGGGTGGGATGGGTACGCATGGTCATACATGTAGTACTGCGGTAGTAACATGGTCGTGAAAGGGTAGGAGTGGGTGATGTCTGAGTGAGTGGATGATCAGGGGATAGTGGTGAAGTGTAATCTGATAGCAAAGTAGTCCTAGTCTTAGATGCCTCCATGGGCTATGACTCCTCGTTTGTGTAACATTTCGTATTTTCAGGTCATTTACGACGTCATATATTTCACTAAATTTTTTTTCTCGTACGTGTTTACTTTTAATTTTATTAGTTAAGTTAAATCACGTAAACTAAAAATCAACAATCAACGTAAACGGACACCAAACGAACTAAAGTTTTCGTCAAGCGAGCAATATATTATTTTTACGAAATTAATAATCAACTTTTTATGTTTTATTTTTATTGGTTACGTAAAGCGTTTAAGTTTCGCAATTTAATACATTTAGGCATACCCGGAACCACCAATTCTCATCTACGTTTCAACAAATACCCATTATTATACCTAATACCCAAAGTTTTTATAAAACTTTACTCATTTAACTCAATTGCCGAAAACACTTAAGAAATGCAAGAGTAGAATTCAAAGTCTATCACTAGTAACTCATATACACAACCATGGTTTAAACTAGACAAAATATGCAAAGATCACTAGAGATCTTCATAAGATATCAAGACTTAAAGTCTTGGTCATTCTTCACCCTTAAACCACGGCAAAACAAGGACCAAAGAGCCACCAATATATATATTTTTTTAGGACTCCATAGTACACACTAGCCCTATGTACTTGATAACAATTTTGACAAACACATCTCCCCTTTTTCCTCCTTTTGTATCCGTTTCTCTCTCCCCCCCTCATTCTTGCAAGTCTTGACCTTCTAATAATAACTTAGACTAGCCCTATACATACATTCTAATCTTCATTTCATTCTACACTTGAAAACTTAAATCTCTCTTTTATCTCTCCCACACCTCACGACATACATACAATATCCAATAACAAACCATAAACTTTCATTTTATCCATCATACAAGTAATCTAGGATCATATTTAAGATATTACAAGAAGGTTTGAAAGTTTGGTTCGGGTTGTAGTGAGCCGCGACTATGAACAAAAGGGACGGGACAGGTGCATTTTATTTTTCCGACTTTGCTCCGTATATCTTTGTGAGCCTTCCTTTAATTATTATTTCAATTTTTTCGTTCATTGATTCGATTTTTTTTATATATGTGATGAAATCGATTGGAACTTGCGACGTTAGTATATTGTGATATTGATATTAAAGTAGGATTAGAATGAAATTATAAGGTATATTGGATGCATTTTTGATGAGTTTTTGGGTCGAAAACTAGTTTTAACCCATTTTGTATCAGGTCGTTTTGACCAGAAAACAGTACCTATGTTTCGGGGTTCGAGATTTTTAAAAGTTGGATTTTTGTTTATGAAACATAATAAAGCTTTCCTAGACGGACGTTATGATATAAAATGGGACTTCTAACTCCCAATAACGAAGAAACTGAAGCTAGATCGATATATACACTTTAGTAGAAAATGGGTCATTTTTAGTATATACATTAAATCTGACAGGTTTCGTAATTTGACGTTTTGAGCACTTTCGAGTCCGTTTCGGCCTTCCGGCGAACACGAAAGTTGTTCGGAATGACGTTTTGCATAAAATCTCTTTTTGGTCAAAGTCGTGAAAATGTAATATAACGGGTCAAAATCGAAAGTCAAACTTCTGTATTTTTATAAAAATATATATAGTTTCAGCAGATTCTCGTAAGGGCATTTTGGTCATTTTCTGTCGAGTTTCAGGTCTCGGCTAAAACTAAAAAGTTGTCCGGAATATCGTTTCGCATAAATTTGCTTTAGAACCCGAGTCGTGAAAAGGTGATTTAGTGGGTCGTTTTGGTCGGGTCAGACTTAGAAAATAAATGTATTTTATTAAAAAGTCAAACGTAAAAGTCAACAAGGACATTAGTAAACGTTAACGAACTATGAAGGTGATTTCGATTTATAAAATAATATCGAATAATATATTATCGTAAGTAATTACTTTTGAAGCCGTTGGTCGATTCTAAAAATGGAAAGTACAAAAATAGTAAGTTTTCGTAATATTCGAAATGTAACATCGTTATTATAAGTTAACAACATATTAGACGTCGAATGTTCGACAAGGTGAATAAATATTTTATAAATATAATATTGTGTCGAGATTTACTAAAAAGAGTATCATTCCGAAAATACTAACTTTCTAAAAATAGAAACTTACCGAAAATAGAATGATTTCAATAAAATAAAATAGTATATGATTGGATGGAAATAGTATATATAAAATATACTAAGTGTTAAGGTTTAGAACGCGCAAGTGGATTTCTCATCACATATAAGTATGTATGCATATATATATATTGATAATGGGCCAATCCCATGGTTTCTTTTCTTTTCTTTCTCATCACATAAACACGACGGGACCAATAAGCCTTAAATAAGCCACAGCTTATCTCGGCTTATTGGGCCTTATGGTTTGCTTGGCCCGAAACCACAAATAAGCTAACGAAGTGGGATAATAAGCCCTAGACAAGAGTGTGATAAGCCAATAAGCTCTAATAAGCTAAAAATAAGCCGGATATAATGATAATGGGCCAATCCCATGGTTTCTTTTCTTTCTTTCGTTGGGTCGAGACACGCATCAAAGCCCAAAACCCAATTAAGCCCTAAACAAGCTTATTTTTAAGCTAGGTTTTGAATAAGCACTTGACACTAGATGTTAGTTTACCACCACAACCAAAATATTTAGATGACCATTCCTTTGTCTTCTCTTTTTGTACACGTCGAAACCAACGCACTCCTTTAAAACATATATTAAGTTTACAAGTTTCGATTTTTAGAACGATCAACTTGTACAACTATTATTAGAACACCATAATAATCACGAAAGGACAAGACTTTAAGGTTTTAGAAGAATTACCAAAGAGGGTTTTTAAAATGAAGATTTAAGCTTGAACGTACAACCCAAACGTTGTTCCCGTTTACCCATGACTATTAAAACTTGACCCTTAAGCGTTCTTGATCTCGTATCTTTGATTAATCTTGAAAAATAAATGATGTGTGTGTGTGTGTATGTTTGTTCATCCGATTGGAGAGGAGAAGAGGAAATGAGAATGTGTGTGTGAGATTTTAAAATATAAGAAGGACAAAGGGCTAGATTATGCTTCCAACAATGTGGGAAAGTTGTCCCCTTTGTGTGTGACCGGTTGGATAAGGGAAGGAAGGGAATCCCATGCTTTTCTTTTATCTTTCGTATTGTGTCAGGATCACGTATTGTGTTTTGTTCTTAAATTGAATCGAAACCCAAAAGTTACATGTATTTTTATTGAATGTAAAATTACATTTACGTAAACTTTGAATATTCATACTATTGGTTTTATAGTTAAATTGCTTTAGATTTAGTGCGGACTTGCGTTTTTCTCCGTTTCTTATTAACTATAAGTGAAACCCGTAAATTTGTGTTTATTGAAACATTATTGATTACTATGAAGTAAGTTATTAAAAGGAGACTATCTTAGTCATTTAAGACATTTAGTCATAATATTTAACCACTGTCGTGCCGGTACGCGTTGTTTTGACATTCTTCACTGCACGCGGGAAAACTTCCCGGTAAGTGATCAGACTTAGTTGTAAATGTTTAGTACGTAGTAATTTGAAATAAGATAGCTTATCATAGAAGAAATATGTTTGGTTGATAGCTGGTTTCACCGTAACTGCTTTATGCACCGTAAAAGTCAACAAAAGTTAAACTTGAGTTGTTTTATAGAATTTAATGAAATAGTAGTATGTAGTCATAGTATTTGGGATAGTATGACTTATGAAAAATCACCGGTTGTCATACAAACCCATTTAGACCCGACCCATCTAGATCCAAACCCATCTAAACCCATGTTTCTAGAAGACCCATCTAGACCCATGACCCAACCCGACCCAACCCATCTATTTTTTCGCCTCTAGTCACACACCGATCACTTATGTGTACGCGACATGAGAGAGAGAGAGATGAGATAGATCTCAAACTTGAGATCAGATAGAATGTGGTAGATAACTCTAGGTACCTGCAATTGCTTGGAACTACGGTGGCCTGAAGATTCTAGGTTTGAGAGATATATTACACAGACTTAAGACACATATTGGGCCTCACTAAAGATTGGACCAGCTAATATATAACCACTGTCATGCCGGTACGCGTTGTTTTGACGTTCTTCACTGCACGCGGGAAAACTTCCCGGTAAGTGATCAGACTTAGTTGTAAATGTTTTGTCGTAGTAATTTGAAATAAGATAACGTATCATAGAAGAAATATGTTTGGTTGACAGCCGGTTTCATCGTAACCGCTTTACGCACCGTAAAAGTCAATAAAAGTCAAACTTGAGTTGTTTTATAAAATTTGATGAAATAGTAGTATGTAGTCATAGTATTTGGGATACTATGACTTATGAAAAATCACCGGTTGTCACATAAACCCATCTAGACCCGACCCATCTAGATCCAAACCCATCTAGACCCATGTTTCTAGAAGACCCAATTAGACCCAAACCATCTAGACACATGACCCAACCCGACCCGACCCAAACCATCTATTTTGCCACCTCTAGTCACACACCGATCACTTATGTGTACGCGACATGAGAGAAAGAGAGAGAGAGAGATGAGATAGATCTCAAACTTGAGATCAGATAGAATGTGGTAGATAACTCTAGATACCTGCAATTGCTTAAGACTACGGTGGCCTGAAGATTCTAGGTTTGAAAGATATATTACACAGACTTAAGACACATATTAGGCCTTACTTAAGATTGGACCAACTAAATGGACTAAAAATGGCATGATAGAAAAGATGGTCAATGTTGTCGCCTACTGTCACCAACTAATTAGGGTCATGTGGTTTAGACACCACCCACACCACTTATTGGCAAGACAAGACATTTTTCAGTGTTTTTTTGTTTTGTATATTTTGTTTTCTACTATTTTGACTTTATATTTTCTGTGTCATATTTTTTTTCCGACAGTTTTACTCATTTTATTAACAGAACAAAGACAGTTTTTATGGTATTTTGCTCCGTGTTTTTTGTGTTTTAATTCTTTTGACTTATCAAACTTTATAATTTCTGTTACGTTTTTTTATTTTGCAATTTTATAATAAAACCAAAATTATAAAAAAATAAAAATAAATAATAAATAATTTTTTTTGATGGTGTGTGGATCCTGTTTTGGTAGTGTGTCAACCCAACATGCCACTAATTAAAACTTAAAAGTTGTTATTTTAAATTATGTCTTATCAAAACTTTTACAAACATAAGATGTCTATATATGATGTGAAATGGTAAGTTATAAAGGTTGCATAAACATTGTAGATGGATTGTTGGTAAATCTTGGTACTCAGTATTTTAAAAGGCAAACTAAAATCTTACATTACGTATAAAGTTTTAAAATATGAAAAATAGCACTTATTCATCCACAATATAACATAATACACAATATATTTCAAAATAAATGCTTAAATTGCTATTGTATATTCAATTTAAGACGGGGAAGAGTAATTATATATATATCTCAAACTATTAATGGTTATAAATCATTTATTCAAATATAATTAACCTACCCTAAAACACAATCAATGGTAAAACAATGTTTCTACATAATTAGTGTCATATATTGACGATAAGGTACTTATAACTTTTGATGCAACAATTTTTTTAAATTTTTTTATATTTTGCAACCCGTCGGGAAGCAATAGCACAAGTTTACTTGTTTAACACAATAAGACAATGAAAGTTAACGATGAGTTCATCCACTCGAACAATAACAACAAAAAAAATGACGCTACATACACAAATATAGACATATACCACACTTGATCTACCAATCTACCATGCGATACAATTTTTGACTCAAAATCTGTACTACAAATTAAATTTGAGTAGTGTTTTGTGATTGAATCTACATTCCATTGTGAAAAAATGACTTTCTCCTTAGAAGGAAAGTAATACGGTACGTATTAGTAGTCATTCACATATGCATTTACTGATTTACTCTTAAGAAATAAATGGTCTTAATGTGTGAAGACAATAACATTTACTTATAGTAACTCACTAGAATGGTACCCGCGCAAAGTAACGATTGAGAGACACTAAAATCAAAAAACTAAAAATTACGGAGTAATAAAAATATGTCAATATGGATATTGAAATAAAGAGCACACATATAAAAACGCACGAACACAACATATGAAATCATCAAAACGTCCCATAAAGAGAAAAAAAGATGAGTAAAAAAACACAACTAATACTAATCTACTTTTAATTTATAAACTACACCATAGATCTCAACAAAAAAATAGCAATAATCACAATTTGTCAATTATAAACTCATAACCAAGCTAAATAAAACCCCCAACAAAACGAATCTCCGATCAAAACACAACCTTAAAAATCATTTGTCATTTACAAAATAAACTTATAGCCAAACTTACCTACAAATTTATCAACTAATACTAAAAAGAAACCATACAAAATAGTTTTGTCAAAAATGTTATATCAGCTTGGTTATATAAATAAAATAAAATCTTCAGAACTCGAATAATAGATAGAGCAATAAAAAATCAAGAACAAATCCTTCAAAAGTCTAAATATATATAGATCCATAAATTAAATAAAACTTACAAAAAAACGTTACAATAGCAGAAGATTCAGCAAAAAGGGTTTCGGTTGGGGTGGGTCTTGGTCGAGAGGGTTTTGGTAATGGTTAATAGATTTAGCTAGAGACCCGAATATTGCTTTAAAAGTGCTAGGTACCATAACACGGTAACACTGAAAAAGTGCAGCCACCTCAGCGCCACACGAGCTTTAATAGTTTAACACTAACACATCAAAATACATTTCTTATCATAATACCCATAACACCACTTTTTAGTACCCACTATTTTTCTTTTTTCTATTTTTTAAAACAAAATAATTTCATTTCATTAATTAAAAATAAAAATTACAATACTTAAATAAAAAGTTATACAACAGATACTTTTTCACTTTTCATTTGTTATAAACTTCTACGGCCCAAACCATTTTTAGTTATATGGAGTTTAAGCCTAACAATTTTGTTATATTTCCACTTTTATAAAAACTTACCCGGCCTACAAAGTATATGATAACAAGTCAATAGATCAACCCTAGCTATATAAAAATACTACTCATAAACCTAATCTTATTTCCCAGCCACCATATATATAGACTACTCGCTCCTCTATTTCTATCTCTATCACTTCTTATTCACAACAAAATCTCTCTCAACAACTTGTCTGATCCCTTCCTCTCTTTTGTGATAACACCGAACCAAGCACAGACAACACAAACACATTTTTTTTTTAATATTTGGCATTGAATTCGTTGGTGGAGTAATACCAGACCCAACGACGTTGGTGATTCGGAGCTCATAACCGACGCAAGCTCCATGTGTATCATAACCCATGCCGGAACTTTAATTGATCAAACTTTTTACTACTTTGAGCAAACTAAGGGTCAATATTTGGAATGTCTGGTAAATTATTATTAGCTTTTAATATTGTTGTGGTACTAAAAAATTTGTAACTTTAATTTGTTGATGCAACAGTGTTCGAGTACAATGCAACGATTGACAGTGTAGTACTAGTTCATGCCCTGGACGCAATAAGAGCCACGACCGACTCGGTCGATTAGGTCGCCGGTCGGTCGCCCTATTATGGCGTGGTCGGAGGTTTCGGTCGTCGGTCACCATTTTCGTCAAGTGAGTCGCAGGTACGACCGAAAGAAACACACTTCTTCATTTTCTTTCTTTTTAATTCGTCTTGTACAATAAAATGGTTTTTGGGGAATTGTTGGTTTTGGGGGAATTGTTGAGTTATAAAATGGTTTATGTGTTGGTTTTTTTTGCCAGCTAACAAAGGAAGATGATGATGATTGTTCTTTTTAATTTTTTTAGAGTTAAGTACATTTTTGGTCCTTGTGGTTTGGTGCGAGTTCACTTTTGGTCCAAAATTCAAAAAAGGTTCACTTTTGGTCCAAAAACATAGTTTCGGTCCACTTTTAGTCCAATCCCGTGAATTTGCACTAAAATTTTTGGACCAAAAGTGAACCGAAACTATGTCTTTTGGACAAAAAGTGTAACGAAACTATGTCTTTTGGACCAAAAGTGGACCGAAACTATGTGTTTTGGACCAAAACTAAACTTTTTTTTATTTTTGGACCAAAAGTGAGAAAATGCACCAAACCACAGGGACCAAAAATGTACTTAACTCTTTTTTTTATTTTATATATAAATAATTTACAATTTAGGTCTTTGATTTATATTTCTTTGTCATTTTGTTTCTAATTAACTATTGGTGTGAAATGTAAGGGCTGTTTGGTTCAAAGATTTTTCAGGATTGTTAAGGAATTAAAATTAGATTTAAATTTTAAATCGCGTTTGGTTGAAAAATTGATGGAATTGAAATGTTTTAAATCTTTTAGAATCCATGTACAAAGGAATTCAACATTACTTATGCAAAGCTATGGAAAGTTTAACATTCCACAAGGAATTAAAACACAAAAATATTTCGTACTTTATTTAAAAAAAAATTAATACTTTATAATGTAATTTTAAAAAAAAAAGTTAATTTTCTGTTAAAAAAAAGTAAATGTATACTTGTAAATTTATAAAAAGTAAGTTTTTTATAAAAAGTAAATTTTTTTATAAAAAGTAAATTTTTACTTGGTAAATTTATAAAAAGCAAATTTAAAAAAAAAAGTAAATTTATAAAAAGTAATTTTTTTATAAGTAATTTTTTTATAAAAAGTAAATTTTTTAATAAAAAGTAATTTTTTTATAAAAAGTAAATTTAAAAAAAAAAAGTAAATTTTTACTTGGTAAATTTATAAAAAGCAATTTTAAAAAAAAAAGTAAATTTATAAAAAGTAATTTTTTTTAAAAAGTACATTTTTTTAAAAAAGTAAATTTTTACTTGGTAAATTTAAAAAAAATTATGAATAAATTTTTTTATAACAATTTTATTTTTAAATAACGTACGAATAAAAAATTAAAAAGAATTAAAAAAGGTAAAAAAAAAGTTTTAAAAAAATTATTATTTGTAAGAAATCTGGCATGAAATTTCATTTCTTTTTCCTAACCAAACACATGACATTATTTTGAATTTTGACATTCCAATTCCTTAAGATTCCTAATCTTTGATAAATTTTAATTCCTTGAAAAAACATTCTACGAACCAAACGGGCCCTAAGTGAAAATGTTTTTTTATTTGTAACGTTGTTAAATGTAATTAATTAATTATGTAATGGTTTTTTATTATTAATAAATTTTAATTTTGTTGTTAATTTAAAAAAATTAGGTCGTCTCAATTGGGCTAAAATGTTGCGTATAAGTCGTCGGAGAGAGAAAGCTAACGTGACAAAAAAATGTAGGTCGGGAGGTAGCGTTAAGTATACCCAGTATCACACAAAATAAGATTAAAAATAAAAAATAGAAAACCTAATTAAAATGTATTGTTCATTTACACAACCAAAAACACTTACACCGTAGCTTTCGCCTGCGAGGTAATCCCACGCCACCGGAAGCATACGTTTGCATACTGGGGCTTAACCTATAGCTGTTTTACGATTTTCTTTTCTTTCTTCTCCATTAGGTGACCCGGTTCTAGGAACCGATGGATTAATTTTACATCTTCATCATTTGAAACCCCATTTTCCGAGTCATATTTGAATGCATCTTTGGAGATTTTTTTCCAATCTTGAATTACGTCATACGAAGTATTTGATATGTATTTATCATAAGGACTTCTCTGTTTAATGAGATCATAAAAAACGAACACAATCTTAACCGCTTTCGGCAAGTGAGCGAGAAACGTTAATATGTAAGGTCTCCATGACAAAAAAGCTTCGTTATGAGAAACCATTTCCAGTATAAGTTCTTTAATAGCTTGCTGAAATACCTTTACCCACCTCTAACTTCGTTGCACCGGACTTCCCAACGTATGATGGTTTTCCTAACTTGGCATCTGTAATGAGGCTATTAGGACCCATCACATAACTTC
This sequence comes from Tanacetum coccineum, assembly GCA_026074375.1. Taxonomy (NCBI): domain Eukaryota; kingdom Viridiplantae; phylum Streptophyta; class Magnoliopsida; order Asterales; family Asteraceae; genus Tanacetum; species Tanacetum coccineum. The sequence goes on from BQNB010017854.1 coordinate 29,390, forward strand.
CGTGATTCTTTACCGTGAGAACCAACACATATAGATTGATTCGCTAATATATCACCATTGTAAACAAGTGACTTGTGGGACCAGTTTCTTTGCTTAAAAGGTGTCTATTGATTCACTAGTATATCACCATTGTAAAACAAGTCACTTTTACTTTGTCTTCTCACCACTATAATTGTCGTTCGAAAATGTTTGTCTATTCACCATCCTTGGTCTACAAAAAATCATGACAAACAAAGAAAAAAAAACTCAAACGAAAAAAACCTCAAACAGATAACATGAGAAACACACCCAAGAATAATTGATTACAAATCCAAAATGACCCAAAGAAGAAAAAAAAGAAGGAAACATTACATGAAAAATGAAGGTTGGGGCTCGAGTACCACAAACCACATCTCGGTCCGATGTTAACAAGCCGTCCTCTTCTTTTTTGGCTTGTTTCAAACCGAACAATGGAAAATTCTTCAGTGTTGTCATTTAGTGTTGTAAACTTTATACCCTGAGTTTTGCAAAGATCTCTAATAGCCTTAACTATTGCGGGATAAGGGAGCTTAAAAATGTTGACAGTGAGATGTGGTTTGTGGTACTCGAGCCCCAACCTTCATTTTTCATGTGATGTTTCTTGTTTTTCTTGTTTTTTTTCTTCTTTGGTCATTTTGGGTTTTGTATCTTTATTCTTGGGTGTGTTCTCATGTTTCTGTTGAGGTTTTTTTTTGTTTTGAGTTTTGTTTTTCTTGTTTGTCATGATTTTTTGTAGACAAGGATGGTGAAAAGACAAAATTTTCGACGACAATTATAGTGGTGAGAAGACAAAGTGAAAGTGACTTGTTTTACAATGGTGATATACTAGTGAATCAATAGATACCTTTTAAGCAAAGAAACTGGTCCCCACAAGTCACTTGTTTTACAATGGTGATATCCTAGTGAATCAATCTATATGTGTTGGTTCTCGCGGTAAAGAATAATGAAAGTTATGTGATGGGTCCTAATAGCCTCATTACAAATGCCAAGAAGATAGGAAAACCATCATACACTAGGAAGTCCGGTGCAACAAAGTTAGAGGTGGGTAAAGGTATATCAGCAAGCTATTAATTGTTTCTCATAAGGAAGCTTTTTTGTCGTGAGGACCTTACATATTAACGTTTCTCGTTCATTTACCGAAAGTGGTTAAGAATGTGTTCGTTTTTTATGATCTCATTAAATAGAGAAGTCCTTATGATAAATATCTATCAAATATTTCATATGACGTAATTCAAGATTGGAAAAAAATCTCCAAAGATGCATTTAATTATGACCCAGAAGATGGGGTTTCAGATGATGAAGATGTAAAATTAATCCATCGGTTCCTAGAACCGGGTCAAAGGAAAAATCGTTTAAAACGGCTAAAGGTTAAGCCCCAGTAGGCAAACGTATGCTTCTGGTGGCGTGGGATTACCTCTCAAGCGAAAGCTATTGGGCAAGTGTTTTTGGTTGTGTAAATGAACAATACATTTTAATTAGGTTTTTTATTTTTTATTTTTAATCTTATTCTGTTTGATATTAGGATATAGGGTTTACTGATTTGGTATTTGTGAAATTAGGGTTTAAACGACCTACGTTATGTTTTTTCAAAAACTAATCCACGATGAGGAATTATATTGTCCTACTCCCATAATCAATTATGTTTTAGATATGTTTGATAGCAATGGAATGAGTCTAAAAATAATAAATTACATAATAACATAACTTTTAACACCCAAAATTTATTTTGAGCTGGGAAAACAGGTTTGGGTGTTAAGTTATAGCAAAAATAAGAATATAATAAGGACTGCCTCAAAAGGCCGTTTTTAAAACATAACATGTTCCATTATGTAAAATCAAGAGTCGAAAATGGTCAACGATTCGTCACTATACAAACATCATAACATAAGTTTTTAAAACCATAACTCAAATGTTGTTTTCAATGAATGGAACAAAAACACGTCTTTAGTCAAATTCCATTTCGGAAACTCCATGAACTCCAAAGCCACACTGAATTTGAAATAAAACATGCTCAAAAGTCAACGAAAACGTTGAGTGAATTCATAGAGTTTTTTATGACTAAGATTGAACACAAGTATTTTTTTTAATCATCGAAAACTGTTGTGGACAAAACAAGTTTAATCACTAATGAATAAGTATGCACTGGAAAGCTTAACCCAACTTAATATAATATGTAAGTATTTGCCCACCACTAGGTCATATTGCAATACACTAAGAAATTCTCAATTACAATTGTTCTTTAGGGGTGATCGCGGCATGGATGGTCACAACCAGCAGGGAGGAGTCACGACCAATAGATCGACTTACTGTACTATCGCTCAACATCTTGGTAATTATCAGTGATGAAATTAGGGGCCTTTTTGCAATAGGTACTTATGCAATTAGTTCCCAATCGGACCAACTTACCGGAAAAATCACTTTGTGTTAATTTATTAAAACTAGCATTGTAAGACTCATAATTACCACGGTTTCGGTGAAACATAGTAAAAGACTCTTTTACTCCTGGTTACGCCGAAATCAGGAAATTTTCCACAAATTTACCCTTACGGCAATGGCCATTTCATTTCTAAACATGAAGCACTGAGGTTGGATTGCAATTGCTTTAGATTTCTTAAGATGTCTACCAGTACACAATCTTTCACCTAACATTTTATTGCAAAAACTGGTGTTAAACTGTGTTCTAATTCATCGTGTCAGATTTGATATTTTTATTGTGACCATTATCTTCTATCACAAGGAGTGGTTGGGCATCCAACTATCTTGAGGCCAGCATATATTTATCCAGACATGTCATCTTAATTCATACGTTCAAGCCAAATATTTCTGATATACACCGTTTAGCTAAATTTTCCAAACAACAGTCTAATTATTTACTCCACAAACATCCAAACATAATTCCTCACCTTAAACCATCACATATGCACTGGCATTACAAGCTTTTAAACACTCATAATCCATATAAACCACGCATTTCCAGAAATTAAACATACATTTTCAAGGATCAACATTAAAAGAAAAACTCAAAGATTTCAAGAAAAGATAACCTTACTACAAATGATTTAGACAAGAAAATCCAAACCACAAATTCTTTCTTGTTTGGGGCTGAGTTAGACCCCCTCGACACCTCAAAATCTAGACTTACAAGGGACTCAATACACCTACAATAACATTCGTCTAAGATTTTTTTTTTTTTTTTCCACTAGGTCTTTGATTAAACCTTCATTTAATAACTGTAATAATTCTTCAAAATTCAAGAAAAATTTACAAAATTTGCAAGCCAATCAAGGGGATGATGTTGGTGATGGTAACAAGGAGAAGACAAATTTTGTAAGATGAGGTGGTTGTTGTGATAAATCGGCAGCCATTAGGAGACATGAGGAGGGAATATGGAGGTTGAGAAGGTTTATAGATTTGCATGTTTATGGGAGAGATAGTAGAAATGAGTAGGTTTTATGGAAAATGAAAAAGTGGTCATTGGTTAGTGTGTGTGATTTAAACTGGCCATAGGCATTACTTAATAGGTAAGTAATTTTTTTTTTTAATTTTATTTGGGTGTGTATTTAATTTCAAATTGTAGGCGTAAGTAGTAGTTAAATAAATGTCAAGGTTTAAGGTACAAAACGCGTGTTTAAAGCAAGAAATTACGTAAACGCGAACATCAAGGAAAAATGCAAGATGTAATTATAATCATCGGGGCGGTTTTATAAGAATATTAACCAACTTAAGGCACGAGAGACGGAAAAGATTTCTACATAGCTACTTAAAGTAAGAACTTGTGTTCACTCTTTATTTATATAAACGCTAGGATTCATACAAGTTTTCGGTGGACTTTTTAGGCATGATTTAATCTCAGGTATCAGGGTGATGTTGGAGTGGCGGAATGGAAGCTTTAGCGCGGAAATGTTTTGACTAAAATGTTTGGTTCATTATTGAAAAACTTTGTGTTATGGGTTTTAAAACTTAGTTTTGATGTTGCTATGGTGCCGATCCTTGTGGACAAATTTTGACTTCTGATTAACATGAATGGGACATGTTCTTGTTTTAACGGTCTCTTTTGATTGTTCTTTCTATTCTTAATGTTGGTTGTGTTGACTTAACACCAAAACTGTTGGTTCCCTGCAAAATAATTTGGGTGTTTACAGATTGGTATAAAGGCTTAAGGATTATAGCTAATAGGTCGTTTTTCAAAAACTAAAACTATAAACTTTTTTTTCTTGCGCGCGCGAAGACTCGCGGGGCCTCGTCCAAGTCAAGCCTTTTGTTCTCTATTTAAGTATTATGAGTTTCGGTGCATTGCTATTAAACTCTTTATAAGTATAATTATTATTGATATATAAGTTATAATCGTAATCATGTTATTCAAAAGCATGAAAAAATTATTTGCTTTAATTACATAAAAACTGTAATTCATTTACCTACAAATTTAAATTATTATTTGGAATTTAGATCATCCGTACGTCATGGGCGCACGTATGCAATTTGCATAAGTTTATATTCAATAATAGTTTTTTATAGTGACTTATTTAAATTAGTTTGCGGTGATTTATCGTTAATCATGGCAAACTCCTACTCTGTTATTCAAGTGGAATCTTCCCGAAGAACGTATCGGTGAGCACCTGAATTCGAGCCCGAGCTGTCCATTTACATGGATTCTGCACTTCACCAAAATCCTAACAGAGGGTAAACATGAATGATGGATATCTCGAAGTAAGATGAAGAGGCAGGAGATCCAGGATGGGAAGAAGAAAAGGAGGAAGAGAAAATGCTTGATGCTGATGATCGATGAGAGGCACAATCTTATGAGGAGGAGAATCCTCAACTACCCACACCAGATTAAACACGAGTCCGAGGGGATATGGCGTTGTCTATCTGATGATCATGATGGGGTGGTTGAGGGTTGATACTGTTAGTACCATCTACTAGGGAACATATTTGATTTTGCCATTCTGGGTCCCTTTCTATGTGGGTAGTGTGACTTCTCGGCAGGTTTTTGCTCTGCTAGGAAAGGGGATGTCACCATTTACTTCGCCGGTCAAGGGCCTTATCAACAAAAAAATTTGGGCGTTTTGGACACGGGCTAATACTGAAACCTCAATCTGAAAAGGCTCGTGTGTGGATACATATTTGGGGAATTCGACATGATTTAAGAGTGGGAATTAAGGGTCACCTATGCACTCAGGCGGGAGTGTTGTGTACGTTGGAAGATCAAGTTGCGAGTTCGTACAGGGTGTTGTGGTGTGTGGGGGGGGGTGTGGTGGGTTTTTCCCCCCCACCCCCCCCCCCCCCTCCTTTTTTTTTGTGGGGGTGTGGGTGGGAGAAGAGAAGAACATACGAACATGAAGACGCTCGTTAGAATTATCAACGGGATTTGATCGCTTCGCAATGGCACTACATGTTGAGATAGTGGTACTTTGAGGTTCAGTAGGCACCTTACACCCAGTTTAGGCAATTATCGTAGAAAGCCCTATGTCGCACATAAGCTCCAGTAGCTATGTCTTGCTCGTACTGACCTATGATCCTTTGCGTCTCTATCGTGTCCTCGACGGATGATCTATGTCATTGGTTAGAGTGCCTGCGTAGAAATAAGGGCGATGATGCTGCTATACTAGAGACGCTTAAAATCGTCAAAGCACCTGGATCCACCTTATCAAATGTAGTGTAGGCTCATTGTAGTCTCTGTATTTTGCTGATCACTTAAACCTGGGCAAGTCGATTTATTAGACTTGGTACTTGAGATCGTAATGACTTTGCGTTATGTTTTGGTAAAACATGCAACTTTGTCCTATCTTTGGTGAGTGTGACGACGAATTCCTATCTTGGTTATCTGATGTGTTGTGATCTTTGGGCTTTGATTGTTTATAAAAAACCCATGTGTGATTGTTTGGTTTGCCATGGAATTGATGATTATACATGTTCATGGTTATACATTGTATGAATAATATTGAGTTTTTTATGATCTGACAGATCATGCCGCCAAGGGCATTGGACCCAAGCGCCATGAGAAGCTTGTCTCTGATAGAGTAGTAACCTCTGTTGCTCAGGCTGTGTACAAGAGGAAAACCTAAGGCGCGCGGGATCGGGGTAATAGGGAAATTGTGGCGGCCCGGGTGGGGCACCACCTGCTCGTGATAGCAAAATAATTCACGAGCAGGAGGTTGCCTACTTGGCCTCAGATTTCAGGTATTTCCGCCGCTCTTGTAGCACGATCTTGAGCAAGTGCTGCAGCAACCCTATCAGAAACAAGCTTCTCAATGGCGGCTTGGGTCATCATTCTTGGCGGCATGATTCTGTCATATCATGAAGAAAACTCAATGAGTATTCAAACAATGGTATAACTATAACATGTATAAGCAATCAATTCCAAAGCAAACAGAATAATCACACATGTATAACAATCAAAGCCCAAAAGAAATCACAACACATCATATAGATAATCAAAGATAGTAATTCTTCGTCCATCACAAAAGATAGTACAAGGTTGCATTGTTTTACCAAAACATGACCAAAGTCATTACAATCATAAGTACCAAGTCTATAAACCGACATGCCCGGTTTAGTGATAGCAAAATAAAGAGACTACAATGATCCTACACTACAGATGATAATGTGGGGATCCAGGTGGATGTGATGGCTGTGGGTCACTAGTAGTAGCAGCATCATCGCCCTCATCTCTAGTGGCAGCATCTCTAACCATGACATAGGGATCATCATGTCGAGGACGACGAGTAGGACGGGGAGAAGGATCATCAGGGTCAGTATGATCAACAGGAGCTACTGGAGCAGTAGGTGCCACATATGGTCTTTCACGATAATGTCTGAACGGGTGTAGGTGCCACTGAACCTCAAAGGACCACTGTCTCAGATTATGGTGGTGCCATGACAAGCGATCAAAATCCCTCTGAGTAGATTCTAACATCATCTTCAATTTCTTATTTTCTTCTCGGTCTCCCTTCACTAACTCTCGAACTTGATCTTCCAACGTACACACATTCCGCCTGAGTGCATGTTGACCCTTAATTTGACTTCTTAAATCAGTGTCGAATTCTGCCAAATATTTATCCATCACACTGAGCCTTTTCAGGTTTGAGTGTTCAGTGTTAGCCCGGTCAAACATTTGTTGAGTAAGGCCCTTGACCTGGCGATGTAGAGTGTTGACATCCCTTCCTGTAGGGCCAGGAGCAAAAACCTGTCGAGAAGGTCCAGTACCCACATAGATGGTACCCGAGAATGGGCACATAGAATATTGTACCCTAGTGATGGTACCAACAGTATCAGCCTCAGCCTCCTGCTCATGATCATCAGGAGTAGGAGCAACTGGCGTATCCTCGGACTCGGTGTCTGAATCTGGTGGTGGTAGGTTAAGGGGATCAGCCTCCTCATAAGGGTTGCTGACCCACCATCATCATCATCATCATTTTCTTCCTCCATTTCTTCTTCCATCTCTGGATCTTCTTCCTCTTCTTCTTCTTCATCATCTTTGAGTATCCATCCGTTCATGTTACCCTCTGGTTAAGGAATTTGGTGAGGTGCAAATACATTTAAATGGCTGGGCTCGGGCGCGAGCTCAGGTTGCTCTTCTGGATCGTCTTCGGGAAGATCCGCAACATGATTAGGAGGTAGGTTTGCCATGATAATCTATAAATCACGCAAAATAATCATAAGTCACTATATAAAAATGATTATAGTGAATAATTAACTTATGAAAATATGCAAAATACCATGACGATGGCTCCATGAACTAACGTGATATCGATAATAAATCAATATGAATGATTAATATTTGTTATTATATGAATTACATTTTTCTGGTAATTAAAGCAAAAAATTTTTCTAAATGCTTATCGAATAAGCATATAATTGATATATATCTTAATATATCATATAAATATTTAATAGCATTGCAACCAAACGGCATAAGTACTACTTAGGAATCATAGCATGAACTTGGAAGAGGGCCACAGGAGTCTTTACGTGCAAAAAAAAAGTTATAGTTAGGTTTTGAAAAACTGACCTAGGTTCCTATAACCTTAAGCTCTGATACAAATCTTTAACATCCACACATTCATTACGCACGAACAACTTTAGTGTAAAGTCATAACACAACACAATAAGGAATATAAAGCACGACTCAAAAGAGGACGTTTAAAACATAACCTTGTCCCATTACATGAAAGACCAAGTAAAAAAATTTATCCAAAGATCGTCACCAAACCACATCATAACATAAGTTTTAAAACATAACTCAAGTTGGTTTTTAAATGAATGGAACCAAACAATGTATAACCAAAACATTTCGCTCTAGACTCCATACGCCACTCCAAAGCCATCAACGCCTGATTACCTGAGATAAAACATGCTAAAAAGTCACGAAAACGTTTGAGTGAATCCACAGAGTTTAAATGAAATTAAAGAGTGAACAAAAGAATTTTTTAATCTCGAAAACTTTTGGATCCAAACAATTTTTTTAATCCTAATGCATTAAGAGCCATGCCAACTAAACGTAACCATATATAGATAATTATGTAACCACAATCCCACAACTAGGTAATATTGCAATATACCTAAGGAAATTCTCAATACAAAATGTCCTTTAGGGGTGATCGCGCCATGGATGTCACAACCCCAGACAGGGCAGTCACGGCCCAATAGATCTACTTAATGTACTAGCGCTCACCATACCAAGGTATACTTAACAGAGCAAGAAAATAATGCCTTTCTGCAATAGTACATAGCAATTATTTCACATCTGAGTCCAGCAACACTACGTCGAGATGAAAGACTTTGATAATTTCGTATGCAGGGCCTTCCAGGTCTTTTTGAGTCAGTTCAGAGATTCCTTGCTTTTTGCAATACCAGTCCATGAATGTTGCCATATCACCGATTTGAGCAAGTAGTGAGTTCTCTGGTAGAGGTGTATAGGTAGACTTCAGAGCAGAGGCCCAGTTGTTCGTAGGGATGGTCAGATCAGAGGATGGGATAGACCAGGCAGGTTCAGGTGTAGCAGGTTTGTCTTCAGTGATAGGCTTCCACCAACTCTGCCTCAAGTTTACCATGGGAATATGATCACGCCCAACGTCTTCACCACTCGATGAGTATGCTTGTTCGTCTGCAGTCGAATCGTCACCCATATGAAGTTCTTCAGGAATTGGTGAGATCGATGGCTTAATTGTGGTGTCGGTCATCGTTAAAGCTGTATATTCTGCTGAAGCAGCCGTCTTTGAAGAGCTGGGGGCCTCGGTGCCTTTAGACTGACCACGCTGAGTGTTGGATGGAGGTGGAGGAGGAGGTGGTGATTGAGACGACCCAGAAGCACCAGAGGCTCCTGAAGTTCCAGAGGGACCTGTTGGTGGTGGTAGAGGTGGTGGAGGATGAGGTGGAGAGCCAGATGGTGTTTTAGGTGAGCCTTGTCTCTTTTTTTTCCTTGCTTCAGCCAAGTCAGACAGGAGCTGGTCTCTGTTATCTCGAGCCATAGACTTCTCCAGATCCTCGTACAACGTTATGTGATCTTCATGAGCTTGGTAGGATTTGGATTCCCACATTCGGTTGTGAAGAATTTCCTTCATATCAGCTTCTGGCAGGTCTCTGAAGCGTTCCCTAAGGGGCGCGTTCATAGCCCAGTCAATAGCATCCGTGATTATTTCATCCACAGCTTTGCTTACTTGATTGGGAATATCTTGATTCTCCAACTTGTATAGTCTGGACCCATGTTTGTCTAATCTTTCCTCCAAGGCTTGGTTCGCATCCACCAAATCTGCGATATGTTGTACGAGTTCTCCTAGACGGTTAAGTAAGATGGAATCTGAGGAAACTTGTTGTGGCTGAGGTGGTAGAGGAACGGTTGTCATAATTGTTGTTGTTGTTGCAGTTGCGGCTGTGGTGGTTGGTAAAGTCCGATGCACAGTGGGAGAATCGGGTACAGACACAAGATCAATCACCGGTGAAGTCATAGGAGGGATAACAGAGGTGTCTTGATGGATTGTGACGGACACCATTGATTCAGCTTCTGTATCTGCTGTTGTCTTCTCATTGTTGGCTTCTGAGGGTTTATCATTGAAGAATTGATCGCCAAAGCTGAAGTCTTTGGCTAGGTGTTGTAGAGAAGACAACGTCCCTGTAGAGCTGGCAGGCTCCTCGGGAATCACCGGGAAAAAATCGTCAACATCGCTTAAGATTCTCCTGAATGTTAGGGTATGCAGTGGCGGTGAACTCTTCATCCATTGTCCCGTGTGGTTGACCGTAGCGTCAGTGGCCGCAGCATCTGTGTTGTTAGGTTTGGTCACAGCTATGAACACCAGGGACTTGATAGACGTTTGAAGGACCACTGTATCATTACCAGGGTTTGGTCCAGCCTGGCCTTCATCTTGTATACCAGGGTTTGGTCCAGCCTGGCCTTCGTCTGGAGCACCACTTTTGACTACGGGAGGCACTTCCTCATCTGATTCCGTGTCACTTTCAGTCAAGCCTAGTTCAGCATACAGGGACGATGATTCGTCATGACCCGAGGGTTCAGTTGGTGCTGAAGTACGTCTTTGAAAGATGTATTGTTCAGTTGGGCTCTTTTTCTTTGGAGTTTGAAGATTGAGTAGAACCCGAGCAGCTTGCTCAGCACCGACTTTCTCCTTTCCTTTTCCCTCTACCTCTGGAAGTGGCTGATACTTTCCAGTATCAGGTTCCCTGAACACCACAGGTGGGAGAGGACCCCGATGTGCACCGTGAGCATCCTTCAGACTTTCTTCGATAACCCTTTGCGTATCTGCTTCTAAGTCACCAAACCCAGGTTCAGTCAATGGAATACCCTCATTAACAACCTCATCGACCACCTGCTGAGATCTCTTAAGGGTTCGCTTCTTTGCCACCTTCCCAGCTTTAGTTCGTTTGGCTGGCGGTGTTGCTTCAGTGGTTTCCTTATCCTGCTTACGTTTCTTCTCCTTAGGCTTGGTTGGTGCTGGCTGAGGTTTCTTGGTTGCTGCTTTAGGTGCTACGGGTTTAGTTTGCTTGGTTATCTTGGATTTGGTTGATTTTGCAGGTTTTGGTGCAGGAGAGTCAGGATCACTAACTTCTTCACCAGCAAGATATCTGTGATGCTTGGCTACTTTCTTCAGATAAGCATTGTAGTAATCTGCTCCTCGAATGTCATCAGTGATGAGTTCATTCGGAATAGGCATCCCAAACACTTCCCTTTTGGTTCCTTTGGCACTGAATTTGAGATATCCCAGAATTGGTTCTTCAGTCGGCAAATGAAGGGGAGACTCAGGTCTTGGATGGAACTTGTGCTTGCATTGCAGGTGAAAGATAATCAGTTTAGTGAACCTCACACTTGGGATCACAATGAGAGTGGCTTTCTTCTTTCCCTGAGTGTGTTGTGCCAGATTCTTTTTGTCTTCCGTGAAGGTGTGGATGGATTGAGTGAATTCTTCCCACATCCTTTCCGCATAATCGATATGAGCTCGATTGATGACGCCCCAAAGAATCTGCAACACTGGAGCTCTTGGCCTTTCAAACCCAGAAGTCTTTCCCGTAAGGCACAGATTGATGATTGTCGTGAGTGCCCTCCACGGTTGAAACATGTCATTAGTAACGACATTAGATAAGTGTTTGACTTCTTTTGGATAACCCAGACCATTAACAAAGTTGATAAGAGTATCCTGAGTTGGAGGGGAAGAAAAAGCCTTGTTGTTGTTGACTGGCGTGATCTGAAGAGCATCTCTGAGTGTGTCTTTAGTAAGGTTGAACCATTGCTCATCCAGTTGACACTTGTAACCCCCGTCGGTTCTGTCATAGCAAATTGTATCCCAGAACTGTTGAATATAGATAGCTGGTATTGTTGACGAGGCGGTAAATGCTCTGAAGAAGTTGGTATGTTTCAGAATGTTCCACCGCAATCTTGTAGATTGGGTTGCTTTGCGACTTTTCAGCATCCAGATAGCAATTGCTTTTCCCTATTGGCACCCAACGAATGCGAGGCAAGATTTGTTCATCTGTGCGGGTGGGTGGTGCCAAAGCAGGTGCTTGTTCAACCGGAGCATTAACATCAGCCATTATATCTGCACAGTCACATACACAGAAAGACATGCATACAGATAGGAGATGTTAGATGTATGCGGTCAATATTTGAAGTCAACTATTCTGGTGAAGAATCAATAGTTAAGTCAACTCTTGAGGCAAATGGAAGTTGATTTGTTATAAGTTACGACTTAACACCTGGACTAAACCCATGACCCAAAGAAGTTTACAAGGATAGCAACCAAAATGCAATGGATATAGTCACATGAGCAAAACGCAGTTCTACAGTACACTTAGATAAAACCTCAAAAACGCACTGGAAGCAAAACGCAATCACATCAAACACAGCCATCAAAACGCGCCTTACAACTTCTCAAAACCCATTATCTATCCTTCCAGACATTATTACTAATTAAAAAATAGGCAAAAGCAACCATTAAGAAAATTTGAAATGAGGTTGATTATTTTAATGTTTTAATTGGTCTTCTGGAGGCAAAAACGCAACCACTTGCGTTTAGTCTGTTTGATAATTAATAATAAAAACGCAATCAAATAGATCAACCAAAACGCAAACATGGATTATCTAGCAAAACGCAATAGATATATCATCAAAACTTCGCAACTAGAATTTTTATCCAAAAACGTAACAGAAATTCTAAACCAAAACGCAACCAAGAAATCTTAGGCCAAAACGCAATAAGATATTTTAATTTAAAAACGCATTCAAGAGCATAAACCAAAACGCAAAGAAACCCCCAAGAAATCTAAACACCAAACGCAACGAAGAACATACAGACAAAACGCAATCAAGAATTCTATAAGCAAAACGCAACCAAAAATGCTTGAACACACAGATTCTAACTTTCATTTCGAGACTCCCTGCGCATAACACTCATATGAACTACACCATTGTTACGCTTACAAGACAGCACCACAACCACATTTAACCTTAAACGCATCATCTAATTGAAATTTGACTCAAAAAGTCAAGCACAATCTGAAAATCATTAGGACCATCCCATCCTTTTAAGTTGAAACGGGGAATTCAGTTCAGGCACCCACGAAACATCATTTAATTACTCTAAAACTAACCCAACAGATAAGATTTAATTACAAGCACTAACTACCATTTATACGATGGATTCTCCCGAATCCCCTAAAGAAACACTCTGATTTAATGCGATTCAGGACAAAGTAATCAAGATAAAGTATATTAAAATGATAATAGACACTAATCAAGCCATACCTAACCACGAAATCACACCAGTAATCACTAGAGAGGCAAATCGCAACGAAGGGATGCGTTTTGAGTTGAGAGAGAAAGAGGGATGTTTGACTGAGTTTTTGATAACTTTGACCAAGTCAAAACGCAAGGGGGTTTTATACCTAGGTTAAACTTTCATCTATTGGCATAATTGGCCCCTCCTTTTCTTATTTCTTTTCTTTTAAGGTTTAATAGCTACTAAGGGATTGATGAAATTACATAAGAGGCACAATTGGTCCTTTATATTTTATAAGCCTAGGATTCAATTAGCAAATAGCACATAAGACCCTATACTTGCATATAACTGACACATTTGGCCCTTGTTGAGTTAACTCAAGTTTAACTCCCCCTTAAACCATAACCCCTTTAGTTATCAAACCTATCGCAATGTTGTATAGAATGTGTTATTCATGCCGTTGATGCCATAAATAGTGAACAATTACTCTCCCCTCATCAATGACCCATTTGCTATTAAAGAGCACGTAGTCGTTTGATTGAGTGTCAAATTTATGAAATTCAAGCCCGGTATGATTTGCGATAATAGATGAAACCCAAACATGGACATCAAAATAATTTTCTGAAGAATAATAGACGGGAAAATTATAAGAATAAAATAAGACTTCTTTCTCATCAAGGAAATAATGCATGAAGGTTTAATTTGATCGAGGGATGCACGAGATTTAAAGGTTCATTCATGCCCGGGAGAACTTAATCACACGTGTTAGAACACCGTCTTTTGGCGACGATCTTTCCTCATTTTGAAAACCGGGTTGCAGTCTGAAGTAACTGCAAGCCATTTTTGACATGTTTTGAAAAACATTTGAAAACTTTTGTTCGAACTTTATTTACAGCATCGTGTCATTATTGAATGACATTTCTAACGCCGTAAATATTATCGATGCCAGAAGACATGTCATGAAAAACTTATTTTTGGTATTTTCTATTTTCTGATTTTTATGGATTTTTTTTAGTTGGAGTATGTGCATATTTACATAGGATACTTGAAGCATATAATTATCATCCTTTTATTCCTGAAGACGTTTGAGTGTCTCTGGCTTCATACTCTTCATGCCAAGCCGCGGGAGAATGAATTCAAATCGTTCTCTGGGCAGTGCCTTAGTGAATATATCCGCCAGTTGATACTCTGTCCTCACGAAATACAACTCAACCACTCCCTTCTCCACTTGTTCTCTGATGAAATGATGTCGGATGTCGATGTGTTTAGACCTGGAGTGCTGGACGTTGTTGCAGCATAGAGTTATGCACTTCTTTTACACAATACCAAGGGATATGATTGTATGGCAAAAGCCATAATCCGATAATTGAGACCGCATCCATAGGATTTGGGCACAGCAACCAGACATTGCGATGTATTCAGCCTCTGTAGACGAGATGGACATGCTAGTTTGTTCTTTGATGACCAGCCAACTAATTATCACCTAGGAAACTGTTAGCACCAAACCAGATGTGCTTCTTCGAGTGTCTTGACAACCTGCATGATCTGCCGGGGTCTGCGTATGCTGTTAGTGCCATGGCGGTGTCTTTTGGATACCAAAGACCCATATTTATGGATCCTTGGAGATACCGAAAGACCCGTTTAACTGCTTCAAGGTGCTTTTTAGTGGGCTTAGATTGATATCTAGCACACATGCACACAGCAAAAATAAGGTCAGGTCTACTGGCTGTGAGATACATCAGGGGATCAATTACTGCGATTATTAGGTCTTGTTTTTTTATGATCTATACAGGGTCCCTGAGAGGCTCTCATCCAGTTTTGTTTGCTCCCTCATGAGAGGTGTCAACAGGTCACTTTTATAAGATCAAAATTTCTTTAAAATCTTTTAGCGTATTTATCGTTGATTTTATGAAAATGCCTCTAGGATTCTGAGAAATTTATAAGCCTAAGAAAAATGATATTTGACCCATCATCGACATTTGAAATTTAGAGCTCATTTCATTAGAAAAATGGTCACAATCTTTGGGGTCAGTCGAGGCAAATATGATATCATCAACATATATTTGAACATGAAGAGTGTGTTTGCCTGTTTTCCGAATGAACAAGGTTGGATCGACTACACCCTTGGAGAATCCTTGTGCCAGAAGAAACTTTGACAAAGTGTTCATACCCGCCGGGGTGCCTGTTTTAACTTGTAAAGAGCTTTCTTCAGACGGTAGACATGATGTGGACGATCTGGGTCAACAAAGCCTTCTGGTTGGCTCACATAGACTTCTTCCTTAAGCTCGCCATTTAAGAATGCAGTTTTCACGTCCATTTGATAAACTGTCATGTTTTTGCTGGCAGCATTGGCAAGAAAAATTCTGATAGCTTCAAGTCTGGCGACCGGGGCGAAGGATTCTTCAAAATCAAGACCTTCTTCTTGACGATATCCTTTTCAACAGACGTGCCTTATTTTTCAAACAGTCACCATACTCGTCAAGTTTTACCTTATAAATCCACTTGAGAGCAATAATCATTGCACAGTCTGGAGGTGGCACTAATTCCCATACGTCTAGTCGATCAAATTCATGGATTTCATCTTGCATGGCTTGAAACCAGCAGTCTTCAGTAACAACAGATTTGAAGTTTTTAGGTTCGACTTTGGACAGTACTGAATTGTAGAAGCACCACAGAGCATCTGTAGCAAGCTGTTTCCGAGTGGATACCGGTCGAGAAGGGTTCCCAATAATGTTATCAAGAGGATGAGAGTCGGTCCATTTGCGGAGATGTTCATGAGGTTGAGTGGATTGGTTGGGTGTAGGAATCGTGAGAGTCCCAGAAGATGATGCTTCAGAGTTCGGGTCTGGGGCGAACACATTAACAAATGGTTCGTGCTCAGTTGCAGCAAACGGATTTACTTCAAAAGAATGCTCAGTTGCAACACCGTGATGTACCAAAGATGATTGATAAGCCGAGGATGATGATGAATGACTGCCTGATGGTTCATCGTTATCAAAGGATATAGATACTGATGGACCGGTTGGAATGACCGGTGGTGGAACTGCGGGGACAGGAGGCATCTGATGATCACCCGTGGGAGTCTCAAAATATTCATCAAACATTGGTTGAAATAGCAGCTCCAAGTCTTTATTGGTGGGAGGTACATGTAAGCCTAAGAAAAAGGATATTTGACCCATCATCGACATTTGAAATTTAGAGCTCATTTCATTAGAAAAATGGTCACAGTCTTTGGGGTCGGTCGAGGCAAATATGATATCATCAAAATATATTTGAACATGAAAAGTGTGTTTGCTTGTTTTCCGAATGAACAAGGTTGGATCGACTACACCCTTGGAGAATCCTTGAGCCAGAAGAAACTTCGACAAAGTGTCATACCATGCCCGGGGTGCCTGCTTTGACCCGTATAGAGCTTTCTTCAGACGGTAGACATGATGCAGACGATCTGGATCAACGAAGCCTTCTGGTTGGCTCACATAGACTTCTTCTTTAAGCTCGCCATTTGTAAAGAGTATGTATAAGGGATTGGTTTTGGGTGTAACAGGCAAGAGCCACAGCTTCTGCCCAAAGAAATAAGGGATCCTTGGAGAATATCAGCATTGTCCGAGCAGCTTCAACAAGAGTGCGATTCCATCGTTCAACAACGCCATTCTGCTGAGGAGTTCTCGAAACGGTCTTCTCATGGGTAATGCCAACGCTTTCATAGAAATCTGTCAAATCTTTATTAACGAATTCGGTGCCATTATCAGTCCGCACGAACCTGACAGTTTTATTGAGACCGACTTGTAGTTGTTTTAACAGATTGATTACAAAAGCGGGAGTCTCATCCTTGGATCTCAAAAACTTCACCCATGTAAACCTGGAGTAGTCATCGACTATTACCAAAATGTATTTCTTCCCATTTATACTCTGCACTCTTAGCGGTCCACATAAATCCATGTGAAGGGTGTGTAAAACTTCCGTAATGGTGTTAATCGTCTTGGGTTTGTGGGTAGCTTTCCTGCTCTTTCCAAGTTGACATGCCGAACACAAATGATCCTTTTCAAACTTCAACCGAGGTAAACCTCTAACAAGATCTTTACGAGCTAGATCATTGAGAGTGCCAAAGTTTAAGTGATTCAGGCGACGATGCCATAACCAGGATTTGTTCTTGGAGGCTTTAGACAGTAAGCAAATGGGAGAGGACCTCATCATATCTTCAACAGAAATGGTGTATAAGTTCGTACCACGACTTCCTTTAATAAGGTCGACACCATCTAAGTCTCGGACGAAGCATGTGTGCTTTCTGAAGGCAACTTCAAGATCTGAATCACAAAATTGACCGACAGAGAAAAGGTTGTGTCCAAGTCCTTCTACATAGTATACCCTGGAAATTACACTGTCACCAATGACATAATCCCCATATCCCATAATTGCACCAAAATGGTCGTTTCCGAATCGAACAGTCCCAATAAACTTTTTCACGAAATTCCTGAGCCGTGAGCGATCTCCAGTCATATGTTTTGAGCAGCCTGAGTCCAAATACCAGAGAACGATCTGTACAACCTGCATTTGAACAAAGGCGAAAATGGAGATTTGGATACATTGGATCCCCAATTGCAATTGGGGTCCGGTTGGTTAGTGCACGCAAGATTATACGCTACAGGGGCAATAGTTTCCTGTGGATCAGCTGGCAAACAGTCACTCTTAAGAGCAGTAGACCTAACTAAAGGGCACTGTCTTCCTAACGGGAGAAGTCTACCAGTGGGCTTCCATTGTTTTGTAGGCAAGACCTTAGGTGGAGTATTCCTAGTTAAAGGCCACTGATCTCCTAAAGGTAATAGTCTGCCAGTGGGTCGCCACTGATGGCCGATGGTGGTAAACAATTTCCCTGTGGCCTTCCAAACTTGCTTAACTTGCTTAACCCGCCACACTTTAGTGGCAGAGGATTGCTTCACACACATCTCAGAACGCACAACACATTGATCATGATTAACAGAAATTAAGCATTTGTTACAAGTTTTGCAAGAAGTATTAGAATTCGAATTAATTACAGTACGCTTATAGCTAATACTAGAATCAACACGATTCTTATGTTTCTCATTCGACTTATTCATCCTAGAATGGGCTTCTACTTGTTTCAAGGCACTTTTAGCTGGCAGGGTCCTATCTTTCTTTGTATTGCTCCTAGGCTTTGACCTGCTAGCTGCTGAGGCACCTTTTACTCCTGTAGAGGGAATTCCAGGAATGTTAGTCGAATTTATTTTCTGGTGCTCAACTTGTGGTGGTGTGTTATGAGTCGAGGTTTCATGTGGTTCGACAAAAGTAACTCCCTTTTTCCTAAGTGAATTGGTAGAGGCATTTTGTTTATTGCGAGGGCCAAAGTCTTTAGGACACGTGCCTATTACATATTCTAACAGCTCTTGAGAGTGTTTAGTGTAACGGTAAGCAGATGCAAGAGAGGTATCCAATGGTCTTTCTACCTTAGCATCCTTTACTATTTCACAAAGGGTTTCTACATTTTCCTTAAGGCGTTCGATATAGTGTAGATGCACTTCCAGATTCTTCTTGAGTCGAGGGGGAATTGGTTCAACATCTATAGGATATCTACTCGGAGCCAGCACCTTAGGTTTACAATCAGGTATAGTGACACATTTGGAATTCTCTTTAAGTTGATCCTTAAGGTGTTCAATTTCAGATAACAAAGAGTTGTTCTGGTCAATGGTTTTGGCACGCATTATTTTAATTAAATCATACAACTCCTTATAATGCTGCTTAACTTTTGCATTTTCTTCCCTAAAGCATTCATTGAGATCGTGAAGGGCATTGAGCATTGCAGTTAAATCCTTGTTATGAGAAACTAAAGCCTTGAGGTCAAAAATAGGATCTGCATCACAATTCTTCTTTGTTAAGCAAGAGATTTTCTCCTTTAATTCATGAATCATATTGCCTCAACTTTGAATCTGTTCATTTAGTTTCCCAATTACAAACAGTGAATCAAATGAAGGAGCATCCGAAGATGTCACTGGTTTTTTGTTTCCAAAACGTTCTTTGAGATTTTGATACTTTAATTGTAAGTTGAAGTGTTCAACTTCAAGTTTGGAGAAATGTTTTATCATTGAGTCGTGATCATCATTTTGAATCTTGTTTCTCAGATTAAAATTTTCAGATTCAAGGTCGGCAATACGTTTCTGAGCACTAGTGAAAGCATCATGCATGTCAGAAAATCTAGACACGTTTAGTACAGAATCTGTTACAGTATAAAACACATCTTTGGACAAGCATTCGGCAACTAAGTTCTCATTGGTGATGAGAAGGTTTTTCCGTTTAATCTCACGACTCTGTAAGTCTGTCTCATTCTGGTCTACTTCGGCTTCTAAATTTTCAAAAACGGCTTTCATTGCCCTAACTTCAGTGACTAGAGATTTTTGAATTCCTTCAAAATGTTCTTTGAGTAGATTGAAAAATGGAATTACTTCGGTTAAGTAACACCTTTTTGTTTGTTCAAAACCCCTTTCCCCTTCAGTTATGCCGGTTGGTGTGATACGCTTTTTACAAGTTTTCTCAAAATCCCAAAATAGTTGAGTAATTACATACAGACCAATATTTACTTGACTTGTAGTTGGAAGTTTTCTAGGGACCAGATGGGCTGGTGTATTGGGAGGATACACAGTCGCAGGTGGTAGGACAGGCAGGGGTGTCGCATTAGCCTTTAGCTCTTCAGCCTTTCGTTTTGCTAGATCTAAGGACCAAAATACTTGCTCAGGTGTCAGTTGAGTCTGAGGGGTGAATGTTGCCATGAAATTTTCTTTTGAGTAGTTAGGGGGCGTAATGTTAACCCTCTTTTCCACACAGACAGAGTCATTCATTTTCACATGCAGTTTATTCCTAGTAGCTTCAGCTAACTCTAATTCTTCCTCAGACGTTGACACAATTACCGGCACATGATGAGGCTTAAGAAGTTCATCACCATCATATAGTGCGGGTTGGGCCTTTTTAGCCTGTCTGAGGTAAAAAGGGTTCTGGGAACCTAATGCAGTTTTAGTCTTTTGATCATACACCTGAGTAGGCTTTAACATCATATGGACAGTTTGAATGGATTGATCTTGTGAGTGAAGCTTATTCTCAAGTTTATCGTTAAGGTGTTTCAAATTGGAAAAATCAGTCAGGAATTTTGACTCTTTCTGTTTAAACTCTTGTTTCAAAGTCGTTACGGTTTCTTCAATTATCTTATTGTTTTCCATAGTTGACTTAAGTTGTAACTTGAAAGAATGAAGTTCCTTTTTAAGATTTTCTTCCGTTTTATTACGATTTTGAATAAGCATACGCATTTGATCATCCATTCGCTGTTCACGTTCAGTCAGTTCAAACTTAGCACGTTGCTCATAGATGGCGGACCTTTTCCGTGTTGATCTTAAGTTCTAGTGGCTTTTGGGTCATGAGAACGAAACGCACATTAACAAGGCGATACACATACACTATTTAGAGCGGAAGATGCACAACTTAGTACATCAGAAATGTCATTGACCGACAAGTATTATTCATATGGAATAACATTACTGTTCCCCATATGGACACTAGTTGTGTCGATAACATCTGACGGTTGTACTTTATTATAGATCTCATGTTCGTCTTGATTAGAGACACTATGATCAATATCATTTTCTAGAGTATGTACCTCAGATAAGATTGATGCATTGGATGGACCAGCTTGTGGATTTGCTGACCCGACTGAGGACAAATTGGCCATGAATATTGACTAAGCAGTCGGTTCATCATCAACATCTGAATCAAAAGCGTCACATTCATCTGCCTGGAAGATGTTATCCTCATTCAAAGCTAAGTCTTGGACTGGTTGATTATCCACATCTGCATCAAAGGTGTTGCCCTGTTCACCAGCCAGAAAGAGTAGTTCCTTTTCATCTAAAACTACACCATTCTCTTAGGCTTACATCAGTAGCATCTTGTCCTTAAAATAATCAGAATTTTGTGGACGCTTTGGCTGAGTATAGTTCCTTGCAATATGTCCAACTCTATTACAATTATAACACTTGACCGGTTTCCCTTGACCTGCATTGGCATTCCCAGCTCTATTCTGTGCACCCCATTTCCTGCTGTACCATTTCCCCGAGCAAAATACCTCTGATTCTGATTCTGTCGCCCTTGAACATTCTGAACTACAACCCGAGCATCTTGAATAGTTGCTTGATTCTGGGTGTTAAATGAGGTTCGAAGTTGATTGTTGGCCTGAGGAAGCATTGCTCTGAAGGATTGGGCCAGGAGCGCCATTTGTTTGGTTAGGTTGTCAAGTATTTCATCAGTTTGAGTGTATCCGGAGTTAATTTATGATGTTTCAGGGAATTGTGGATATTGTGGTGATTGAGGGTTTGTTGATGAGGAGGGATATTGATGAGACTGGACATGTGATGATTGGGCATGAGGTTGGAACATTGACACAAATGCAAGTTGATCATTCGTAGCAGGAGTGATTCTTTTAATAATCAGTCGATCTTGTGCAGCATGCTTCTCATGTTGTTTTAAGTATGCATACAGCTGTTCGTGATTTGTCTCTTTCAGACCTTTGTTGAGTTTAACGGCTGTCACGAACCTATCCCATTCAGGTGACATATTGTTCACGAACTTGGAGTTCAGTTGAATGTTAGGCATTGTCATTCTGATATTCCTCATGTCGTTGACCAGCTTGTGAAAGCGAACATAGTACTCATTGATATTTTCACCTGGAAGCATCTTGAACCGCTCAAACTCATCGTACAACTGAGATTATCTATCTTCTTTTGTGAGTTCAGAACCAGCCAGAAGCATTTTGACGTTGTCCCAAATTGCTTTTGCTTCAATGTTGTGATTGATGAGCTTGTAGATATCTTTAGGAAGTCCTTGAAGCACAATATTGGTGGCACGAACATCTGCATCGTATCGTTTCTTCTTCGTGTCACTGAGGTCCTCATATGTACGAGGCCTTTCTAGTCCAAGAAGGACACCTCCCTTAGGGGTAGTTCCGAGGGCATCCCTTGTGGTTCCAAGCTCAAATGGTCCTTGATCAATTGGAAGCTTGGTTAGGGTTTATATCTTGTGTTCATTATCCTACTCATCTTCTATAAGGTATATTTAAAGTATTCAATATTCATTCATTCATTATCTTATGTGTACATACTTGTTATATATGTTAAACACCACCTAGATTCATTTTTGTGACACATAAAGTATTTTAAAGCATATATGATTCGAATTTATTGTTGTATGGGGTGAAATAATACTTGAAATAAAGGTACATGCTTGGTATAAGTGTTAAATAATTTATAAGAATGAATTACAAATTAAATGGTGTTGAAGGTTTATTTACAAACTTATGTATCAAAAGATCACAAGGACATGGATTTTATTTGGTCAAGGGTTATGGACTTTTAGACTTAAATATATGTAAGATAATATGCGTATAATAACTTGTAAAAATAATGGTGCACAAGTTTACTAAGTGAAATTTTTTTAAGTAATTATAAAACTAGTTTTATTAATCATAAACCCTAATTAACTTTTAATACCTACTGTTTGGATTCGACATTAAACCCATACATTTTATATTTTATTAAATTAGTACTCTTCACAAGGATCGTAAGCATGTAAAGAACTCGAAAAACGGATTTATAACGAAAGAAGATATGACATTAACGAGTTACGTAATTAATCGTATAAAAGGGATTTTTATAAAAGTGATTTTATATAAGAACTTCCTGTCTCAGATCTGATCTATAAAAATCAATATTTTATAAACATAGTACATTTCATGATGAATCCAATGGCGTAAGAAACTCAAGAAACGGAATTAAAATGAACAAGTTATGCTTTAAACAAGTTACGTATAATTAATCTTATAAAAACAGTTTTTATAAACTGTGATGAACAGTAAAAGTTACTGTTCATCAGAGGTTTAATTTTTATAAATATGATATTTTGATAGATTTTCTTAATACGAACCGGAACATAAGAAACGTATAAATCGGAGTTAAAACGATAAAGATATGAGGTTTTAAAATCGCGCGCACTATTTTTACTTTTATACATTATTTTTATAAAACAATTAAATTAATAATGTAATATCATTATGTAATCAATAAAAATATTAGATCATATATTTTTACAAATGATACATTAGTAAATAAGAAATAATACTTTCTTTACGGGTACGAGTACATATACTTTTATTTAACAAAGTACGATTTAATTATTATTTCAACCTTTAAAGACTTAATCAAAACTACTAGGTGGTGGTGTGACTATATAACATGTGATGCTTTATTTATATATAATACATTATACTCATACGGCCTATAATTAATTAGGTTGCATTCGGATTGCCGAGACGATTCACTTATTTGATTTAGATAATCAATCATTCACTTACGGTGAGTTTATAGCCCCTCTTTCACTTGTTTTACATTTACTTTACAAATCTCGGGGGAGAATACATGCTCAATACAACTTATTTACATGTTCGTTTACAATATCTTTTACATACTATTCTACACACTTGGTTTACATACTTGATTTTGCAATTCATTACAAACACAATTACATGGTTGATTACAAACTTGGTTTCATACTTTGTCACATACTCATTTGCATACACGTTTACGAAATTGTTTACATACTCATTACAAATTCAATTACTTGATTTATATCACACTCTTTTCTACTTATGGATTTAAGTACTCAAAGCTATTTACGAATACAATAGTTAATTTTTATTGGACACAAGTGTTTTCGGTTATCATCTCCTGTTTACATGTGCCTAAGTAACATAACCCACCATTTCCCATTATCATGAACTGTTAAATTCTTGACCGGAGGACCGGTTGAGGAAGTACGAGTGTATAAATAGATCTATTTGGGATTGACATCCCTGTTCGGGTGAGTAGCTCTCACTAGTTTCGACAGTACTGAAACATGAACGCATACATGTCAGAGCAATTTGGATGTTTACGGGTTTGAACATCTACACGGGCCTTTATTTGCATTAATGCTTACCATAATGTCGATCTTCATGTCATAGCTTAGCGCAACAGTAGATTTTATTTATGTGGTGCCTGTATCAGATATAGTAGACCCATACATTTGGAAAATCACGATTTCACTGTCCATACCTATTTATTGAACATTTACTAATTTCTAACACTTTCCTAAATTGCGGCGAAGCAATGAACACTAAACCTCTTTTGTTCTACATTTACTCTTACATTTTTGCTTATTATTTATAAGGATTGAAGTAAACATAACACCTTTATAAATCTTTGGATTCCAACATTTACATATATGACTTACAAAACACTATGAAAAAAAAAACTCACAACTTTAATGTTGACACTTTTAAGGCATGTTTTTCTCCAGGGGAATTAGATGCATGTCTTACTAGATTGATGGAGTCTAAATTTAACAAGATTTCATTCATGGATTTCTTCTTACATACAAATGATCAAATCTTGTTGTATCACTTTTAAGCTTTTCATTGAGATGCAATTATAGGACAAATGTTATATCAATTTCAAGAAAATCAACGAGATTACTTTTCAAACGACATATTTAGAGGTCATTCTCTTGTGTCTTGAGCTGTTATATTATGAAGTAACGCCCCCCTGATACATTTCCGCTGCGACCCATTTTTGGGGGTGTTACAGTCGCCCTTGAACATTCTGAACTACAACCTGACCATCTTGAATAGTTGCTTGATTTCGGGTGTTAGATGAGGTTTGAAGTTGATTGTTGGTCTGAGGAAGCGTTGCTCTGAATGTATAAGGGCCAGGAGCGCCCATTTTTTGGTTAATGTCAAGTATTTCATCAGTTTGAAGTGTATCCGAGTTAATTTGTGCTGTATCAGGAATGTGATATTGTGGAGATTGAGGGTTTGTTGATGAGGAGGGATATTGATGAAACTGGACATTGATGATTGGGCATGAGGTTGGACGTTGACACAAATGCAAGTTTATCATTTGTAGCAGGAGGGATTCTTTCAATAATCAGTTGATCTTGTGCAGCATGCTTATCATGTTGTTTTAAGTATGCATACAGTTGTTCATGATTTGTCTCTTTCAGACCTTGTGAGTTATTGGCTTCACGAACCTATCCCATTCCAGGTGCATATTGTTCACGAACTTGGAGTTCAGTTGAATGTTAGGCATTGTCACTCTGATATTCCTCATGTCTTACAACTTGTGAAAGCGAACATAGTACTCATTGATATTTTCACCTGGAAGCATCTTGAACCTCTCAAACTCATCGTACAACTAAGATTCTCTATCTTCTTTGTGAGTTCAGAACCAGCCAAGAAAAAAAAAAAAAAAAAAAAAAAAAAAAAAAAAAAAAAAAAAAAAAAAAAAAAAAAAAAAAAAAAAAAAAAAAAAAAAAAAAAAAAAAAAAAAAAAAAAAAAAAGTAAGAAGCCATTTGACGTTGTCCCAAATTGCTTTTGCTTCAATGTTGTGATTGATGAGCTTGTAGATATCTTTGGGAAGTCCTTGAAGCACAATATTGGTGGCACGGACATCTGCATCGTATCGTTTCTTCTCCGTGTCACTGAGGTCCTCATATGTACGAGGCCTTTCTGGTCCAAGAGGACACCTCCCTCAGGGGTAGTTCCGAGTGCATCCTTGTGGTATCAAGCTCAAATGGTCCTTGACAATCGACTGAAAGAAAAATTTGCAATCTATTTTCCTTTCCCCTACAGTACAATCGGATTCGTTGTGACCATGATTCATAATCAGTCCTATCGAGCATATGAGGGCGGGTATCGGAACCTGCCGCTTGAATATCATCTGAATTACTAGACATGGTTGAGTACTTGTATTATGAATCCTTGGATCGTAACAATGATATGATTGTATGTTTAATGAGTGATGATTGATAGTTGATTAGTGAAATGTTGTTGATTGTATTTGGTTTGGTTGAAATAATTAACGTAATGAAAGATAATGAAGAGCTTAGCAAAACTGCAGTAAGAGAACCCTAGACAAAACGCAATGGAATATGGGCTTCAAGCAAAACGCAATGGAGGTCTTGAGCAAAACGCAGTGATGTTGAAGCAAAACGCAATGATGAATGAAATTTTGCCAGAGTAACTTCTTATCAAAACGCAATATGGTCTTCAAGCAAAACGCAATGGAGGTCTTGAGCAAAACGCAACCAAATGTTGAAGCAAAACGCAGTGATGGTCTTGAAGCAAAACGCAGTGGTCTTGAGGCAAAATGCAGTGGTCTTGAGGCAAAACGCAGTGGTCTTGAGGCAAAACGCAGTGGTCTTGAGGCAAAACGCAGTGGTCTTGAGGCAAAACGCAACCAAATCTTGAAGCAAAACGCAGTAACCAAAACGCAGTCTTCAATAACCAAAACGCAAGAGCAAAACGCAACCTATAATAAGACAAAATGCAGTACAGTTGTCCTTTACCAAAACGACAAAACGCAGTGTACTTTTTCTGACAAAACGCAACCAAGAATGTCTCAGAGAGGCAAAACGCAGTGAAGAAAAATACGAACTTTTTCACCTAAAAACACCTAAAAATCACCCTTTTGAACGTTTTTGCTTGGTTTCTTTTGTACAACTCGATCCTAGAAGGTTATAACAACTATAAAAACACAAACTTTAACATCACAAACGTGAGAATCAAAGAGTGTCAAGAAAAAGACCATAAACCTTCAAAAACCAAACTTTTGATCTAAACTAACCAAGAAAACGCACACACAATCTATCTAATCATCCCATGGGCTCTGATACCAATTGTAGTATATTGGATATCATAACACAAGCCTAGGATTAATGTTTGGCCGAATTATCTAGAGAGAGAAAGTGGGAGTTCTAGAGAGAGAAAATCACTTAGTGTGTGTTTGTGATAACATGAACATCCAACCCCTTCCCATGGCTGGAAAGGGGTATTTATACAAGAGTTTGGTGCCCCTAAATGGGCCATGGAGTGGGCTAACAAGTGGGTAAAGACCCGGCCCAACACCATAAGTCGTACGGTAACTAAACGATTAAAACTAAGACTACGAGCTAACCTATGCTAGATATAACACGGGGTGACCGAGTCTTTTACATGGATTTTCATAATCCTAACAATAAATGTGGTTGTGATTAATGTGGAATGATCAAATACGCATAACGCAATAAATAAGCAAATGAATAACGCTAATCATTGTTCTTTTTCTTGTTGATTTCATCATTCTTGTCTGACATTGTTAGATGTCTTGTTGATTGTGGTTAATGTATGTTATGAATATGGATTTAGGGTTGGTTAATGTAACGTGGTTATGAAAATGTATTGTAACAAAAGGGGATAAAATATACGGGCGGGTCAAAACATACGGGTCAAAATAACCCGTCCAAATACCCACGAATAAGTAAAAAAAAATAATGACGTGGAAAATACCGGCTAATAGCAAGTTTCATGGTTCATAATGGTTTTTTTAATACATTGTTCATAATGAGACACATAATGTA
>BQNB010017854.1:57583-69240 GCA_026074375.1 Tanacetum coccineum
CTGACCGTTATCATGATTAAGACACAACTATTTATAACGTCTTGATCATAGATAAAGAAAACAACCTAAGTTGGCGTTCCTATAACGATCAACTTCTCAATCTTCCTAAAACTTTACATACTTTTCAAGGCAAGTGGCGATATCTTCCACTTTGTACAATACTCTACATCGTTGATTTTTAGACGTATCAATGAATAATCGATCCTTCGTATAATTCCTTTGGTAATGCTTTTTGCGAAATGATTATCTTTAAACTTTCTTTCTCTCTTTTTTGTATTTTTATCTCATTTTTTTTGCTAACTATTCTTCAAATCTCGGTGTAGTTTCACCATCTTCACCATCATAATAATTCCGGATAATTCCTTCGGTAATTTCTTCGTTCTTCGGTTTCACCAATAATTATGATGGTAGTGAAATCACATGAGCTTTGACTACTAATATACATTCCCATTTGCAATATGCAAATTTCTAACCGCACCAAAGATAGAAAATGACACAAGACTCGAGAAATACAAACTTTACACTTTAAGCAACTAGCAACTGTAAATTAAACTTTAGTCTAACAGGGTAGGTTAAGGTGTAAGGGTGTAACGAAACAAATAATTAGTGTAAATTCCTAAAGGATTGGCTCTACGGGTTGTTCTAGTGGATCATCACTCTAAAGATGAGAGTGGAAGGGTTTAACGAGAGGTTAACTAACCGGTGTAGTTAGTTAATAAACAACATGTATAGGCGATTTGGTTGTAATCCTAAGATTTACCAATTTAAACAAGTTACTCCAATTAAATCCATAATACTTATTATTGTGGTCTCGAATAGATATACCAAGCCAAGTTCTAAAGTCTACAATATCACCGGCACACACATATTTTATGGAATTTGGGTAAACATTTGGAAACGAAAAGGTTAAATCCTTACAATATCTAACAAGGGTTATTGTGTGCAGGTTATGTAATATGTAATTTCACAAAAGTATGCTTGAATTTTTTTTAAATTTGAGCATAATTTAAGTTTTTTATTGTGAAAAATAGAACAAGTGATCATTCTAATTCCATCCCCCCACTTGAATTATACAACGTCCTCGTTGTATATAAAAAACATTAAATACAAGAATTTAAAAAGAATTAGAATGAGAAACTCCCCTGATATTTGCTCGGTAGATTCTCCAATTTGCGTTTATAAGCAAGATTTTGTGTTGAACAGCCGTCTTGAGGTTTCAAGACTCCAACACTTCAAGATTTCCATATTCATAAATTCTCCACCAATATTCGTCGATATTTCCTTCACGAGGTCCTGCGTAAAATATAGGAAAAACAGGTGCATTCCTATCTTGATACCTATGGTTAATTTAAACTAAACTAAAACAAACTAAATATGGGTCAGTCTGTGGATACGGCGTATCAAGTTAATGAATACGACGCATTCACAGAACTAACAATAATGTTTTTAAAGTGCATAAAAAATAAAGACTGATAACGTCCAGATAATCAATATGCCGTATGGGGCGAAACGAATACGCCGTATTGAAGTCTGGGAAGACAGACTCGATAACAAAATTAAATAACATTCTGGGTTATCTCCGGGAATCACTTTTGTTTAGAACGAAGTCTTTAAGTTAGACTTTTCTTCATCTTCCTTTTTATCCCTTGGTGCGCGTCACCTTCCATCCTTCGTCCATCATACAAAAGATTTCTTGATACGTACGTCATGCATTATTGCTTGTTCTTGCTAGATTGTCGTATTCATCTTCTTTAATAGCAACATATTCTTCGCCTTGTCCAAATGAATACTTGATCATCTCGAATCTTTGTATCGTGCATACTAGTGGCTCATGAACTTCAGATAATTCTTCTCTTTTATTATCATGATTTGTCTTATAAGTATCATCATAGTTTGTATATATGTCCCATCATCTCATTTGTTCATAACTTGACTCATCATCATCATCTTTGATAAATCCTTCCATGATACCCTTGTTTCTTAAAGCTTCGTCTTTAAGCTCACTATCTTCTAAAGCTTTGTACCACTCGTAATCTTGATAATGGAGTTGATTTTCAATAATAAATATTCCAGGTAAGTTTCATCCATTACAGTATCCATCATTCATCCAACTACATGTTGGTCATTCTGAACACCCAGTTTTATAATTGAAAGTCTTACAAGTATGTATGACTAGCTTCGGTTTTGTCCAAACTCCAGTGTCAGTCCATGGTTGATCCTTATTCCATTCGTAGATCCATTCGTCTTTGTAATCATCATAGGTTTTAAACCTCATAATATCCTTTGTAAGTAAGTTCGGATCTACCTTTAGAAGATAATTAAATTCGTTGAATGTTGAACATATAGGTGTCTCGTAGTCAAATATATTAGTGTCGATTCTAAATACTTCAGCAATTTCATCTTCATTATCAGAAAATTCTTCATTATCAGAAAATTCTTCATCAGTGAGCTCTACCTCATCGTCTCCTCTAATCTAATAAATCCATAATGCTTTCATAGTATAATGATCCATTGTTTTGTAGTTGAAAAACTTTGATCCCAACCATTCAATAAATGCAATATCAGACGGATCAAATCCCATATCATCATCTTCATGCTCCAAATCATCATCTACTCTTAAGTCACATGGGATGTTAGCAATTTCAACTTTATATGTGAATAAATCGTCATCCATTTTGCTTAATCGACTGACTTCACAGTTGAAAACTTCAAGTGGTGAATCACAAGAGAGCGAATCATCTTCGACCTTAATATCCTTAATTTTCTCAAACTCTCCTTTGATAACCTTTGTCATTCTTACTGAAAAAATACCCAGAAAATTATCAGTAGAACCAGCGGGAGAAAGGTATAAAAAAAATTTGGCTTAAAAGTTCCAAGAATTTTATCAGATGATCAATACGCCATATCCAACGGAAGTGGATATGCCGTATTAATCTGTTGGGATGAATACGCTGTATTGGAGAGAGAACTGGATACGTCGTATCCGGTGGAAGTGGATACGCCGTATTTAACTGTCGACCAGAACAATGTATTCAAGAAAAACAATTAAATACGCAAACAATTAAACACACAAATATATACAAGAAAACAATTAAAGACAAATAAACAGAATATACACTAATCTAAATTATACTTATCCTAAGGGTTAGATCTAATCTAATGTTAAAAACCAAAATATCAAAATAAAAATCAAGATTAATTTTCACTCCCCGGCAATTTGTATTCTAAAAGTTTTGATTGATGCTCCTTGGTTCCTTATGACAACATCTGTCATAGTTCGGATTTCTTTGATCAAATTAGAATTTTCTTCGTGTCACTTTGTTGATTCACTCATGAATTTGCTCAGGGTATCTTCCATAGATTGCCTTCCTTCTTGGTACGAAGGATTTACGTTGTTCCTTTAATAGTACCCTAGAGTTGTTGCCCTATATCCCCCTCCTTGAAAAGGTCCACCAAATTGCGTGTAGTAAGTTTCTTTTAGGGTTTTCCCTTATTCTTTTAGTGGGTAATATTTGGTGTAATGGGGTCCTTTGCATTGTTCACATCCTACTTGTGCTGTATAAACTTTTTCATTCACCTTTTTGATCTCCCTTCCTAGATTGTTCAGTTGTGCTTGTATAGCAGTTAGTCCGTCAGAAGTCTTAGTACTTCTTCCTCTAGATGTTCCAATGTGCCATTTTTGGGAGTATTCAGCCATTTCTTGGATGCTGTTTTGGCATCTGCAGCAATCTTAGTTGGAACGGTACCTCTTGAGTCAAGAATCTGTCATGTTGGAACATCCAACCCATTGTAGAACAAAATTACCTCCTGTATCTCAGTCAAATAATGTTGAGGACACTTCATCAAGAGTTATTTAAAGCGCTCCTATGCTTGATAAAGGGTTTCATCTGGCTCTTGCTAAAAGTTGTTAATTTCCTCCATTTTCTTTGCAGTTCGACCAGGATGGGCCATATTCTTTCAAAACCTATCTTAAAAGGTCATCCCAAAATTTTTGATTGAACAAGTTGGTTTGTTTTTCAGCCAACGACTTGCGGCTCCAGTTAAGGATATAAGGAAGACTCGGAGAATTAGTTTTCCACAGTGAAGTTATGGAGACATAGAATAAGTCAACTATTTCGAGAACTTTCTCAATGTGTTCATTTGCATCCTCATTATCCGAACCGCTAAATATGTTTTCTCAAAGCTCCTAAAGAAATTGGCCTTTCAGTTCAAATTGATCTTGTTATCAATTTTAGCCTAGCGACTCCCAGATCCTTATTCGTTCGTGTCTTGCTTGCACGTTTCTGTATTGCCTCATGGTTGCCTGCGCCGCCATTGCTTCCGCATCTTCTTCCTCTGAGTATTCGTAGACCAGAAAGTAGATTGAAATCAGGCGATCTCAATTCGTCAAGACCTAGAGTCTTGAAGTGTCTCTTTGATGATCGAAATTCTCTTGCTCTTCTTGTCTTCTGAAAATAGACTTTTGTGGTTAAGGTATCGAAAATATGATCAAGCACACCTAAAACTCATTTTTAGGTTTTCTATTTATAATGTCTAGAATTTAGTCGATACGACGTATTGGTTGAAGTCAATACGGCGTATTGGAAGTTTCTTGGAGTAGGGACCACGTTCAATATCTTCCAGAATATTTAATTACTATATATTGGATACGGCGTATGATATCTTCTTGATACGGCATATAGGTCTTTGGTTCTTCGGGGTTTCTTGTGAAGTGCAGGCACAGATACGCCGTATCTTCCTTGATGGATACGGCTTATAGAATGTCAGAACAGTTTCTTCAG
Source organism: Tanacetum coccineum (assembly GCA_026074375.1). Classification (NCBI taxonomy): domain Eukaryota; kingdom Viridiplantae; phylum Streptophyta; class Magnoliopsida; order Asterales; family Asteraceae; genus Tanacetum; species Tanacetum coccineum. The sequence continues at coordinate 62,365 of BQNB010017854.1, forward strand.
ATTTCTTTGTTTAAGCTCCAGAATGCGTGCTTTTTAGCTAATCTTCACAAAGTACTCCATAATTACTACAAATCTCAAATATAAATGATTAAGTATCAATTCTTGCAATAATTATACAAAATGGGTAATTTACATAGGATAATGATGCTATAAAAGTGATGTTGATGTGTCGTTGTGTGGTGTATATTTTTATGATTCAAGTTTTAAATTTATATTTTGCTGACTAAACCAAAAACAACACTTTAACGGGCAGTGTACCCGATCGGTAGTAGTTTCGTGGTAAGTAGGGTGTCGAACACTTGAAGCGAGGTTAAATCTATCAATTTAATTAATATCTTGGTTATCTAATCTATGTTAATTCTATTATATTCTAAACCTATGTCAGTCCTAATCCTAATTCTAACGGGAAAAGGGGGTTTTTAGCCTGAGAGACTGGCACGGTTTGGTTGGTGACTACAATCAATTCAAGGCACTTTAACCCACGCAAGCAAATTAACAAAAGATAAAAGAGCGGTCGAGCCAAATATAAGAAAACTGTATTAACCATTATTAATCCGATTAGAAAGTCGCTTTGTTTATTAGGTGTAATGATTTCTTCCCTCGATGTGGTATATCATTCTTAAGACTTAGGCGTTACATCATCCTAAGACCTAGACACATTAATTCTGTCACAATTAAAGCATCCGCATAAAGCATCCTTATTCGCTGATTATAATCTATCTTAGGGATTAAAGCAATGGTGATCTTGTTAAACCCTAGCTCATAGAGACTTTACCCACTTACCGCTTAATGGTGATTTATACACTAGTAGTCCACTTGTCTAACTATCCAATGGAATCAGAACATTATTTGTTGAATTATCTAGGTTCACCTTCTAGTCAACACGATCAATAAACCATTGGCAATATCCAATTAACTAGTTAAGCCCGAAGCGTATCATAGACACAGATTTAGCAGGACAATATTTGTGATCCTATGGTTCTAGATGTATAAATCACTATATGGAGAGCTATCCCAGACTCTAGATCTACTTGGTCTGTATCACTAGATCCAGTTGAATGATAGGTCGCATACAAAAGCGCGTAAACAAGTATAAATTGATAAACATAAACAAGCATTCAATGATAAATCAAGATAAACAAATACCAAACATTCAAATCTTCATAATAATGGCTAATACTCGAAGGTATTAGCCTTCAAACGTCATAATAAATACAAAAGCAATTATTTAGCCAAGGTAAACTAACCGAGTTAACGAATGATACCAAAAACTGAACGATTACTAAAGTATATGGAATTACACGTTGTCTCCTATGGAATTGATAGCGTTGCTCGACCTCTTCTACTCTTTTTCTCCTCTGAAAATCGACTTTTATGGTTTAGGTATCGAGAATATGATTTAGCACACCCAAAACTCATTTTTGAGTTTTGTATTTATAGGGTCTGGAAGTCGGTTCGATTCGGGTATAAGGATTGGAGTATTGCATATTGAGGGTTTCATAGAGTAGGGACCACGTTTGATATCTTCCTGAATATTCACTTACTATATCTTGAATACGTCATATCAAGTTTCTCTGGATACGGTGTATTGAGCTTGTTTCCTTTGTGGTCTTTGGTGAGTGCAGGCACGGATACGCCGTATCTTCCTTGATGGATACGGCGTATTGGTTGTCAGAATCATTAATCTTCAAAATATCTTCGTTTAAGCTCCAGAATGCGCGCCTTTTGCTAATATTCACCAAGTACTCCATAATTACTGCAATTCTCAAATATAAACAATTAAGTAACAATTCTTGCAATAATTATACAAAATGGGTTATTTACATGGGATAAATGATGCTATAAAAGTGATGTTATTTGATGTCATCAAATATCTCCCCACTTGAATCCTACTTGTCCTCAAGTAGCCTTTAGAAATTTATGAAAATGTATCCCTAAGTATTTTTCCGTTAAGCATTTATTTGATTAATTACAAGTACACAACCAAACACCTCACAAAATAGGTAGATGAAAATACTCAAATCACTCGACTAAGCTATGTGGTAACATGTAACTAAATCGCTTAATTTCTCGATCGTGACGAGTATTCTACCATAGGCTTGGCAAGGATACACATCTCCACCACTAAAGCTAAGGAGTAACAAGTTTATAGAGGCAAATTTGGTTTATTTTGAAAGGCTTAAAGGGTTTGATCACTTTTTCTAGTCTCTATCGATACCATTATTCTAGTAAAGGTGACAAAGACCACATACACACCCATAATGATGGGTAGACACATATGACTGCATTCAAACCTTAACTCGAATAAGCTAAAGAATAAGACTAGTAGTCTTTACCAAAAGTCGTAAACCAACAAGGGCGACAAACCACATATACACATCCATAACAATGGAATAGACATACATGATTGCATTCAATTCCCTCACTCGAGTAAAACCAAGGGTTGGGACGAAAAGTGATATAGGGCATGGATCTTCTAATCCTTCTTCCAAATGTAATAAACCAACAAGGCAGACAAAATCACACTTACATGGCTGTAACAATGGAATAGACACATGTGATTACTCGCATCCTCATTCGAGTAAAACCTAAGGATAGAGATTAGGAAAGGGAAATAATTGTTGTTAAATAAAAATTACAAAACAAATAGACTAAGTCCAAACAAATAAGGTATAAGTTGCTAGATACTTTCCTGACCATTACCATGATAAAGACAAGAAATATTTACACAAACATCTAGATCATAGATCAAAAACAACCTTAAGTTGGCGTTCCCATAATGGTCAACTTCCTAATAATCCATACTATACATACTTTTACAAAGACAAGTAGTGATATCTACCACTTTATACAAAACTTTACATCGTTGATTTATAATACGTATCAACGAATAATCGATCCTTCAAATAATACCATCGGTTTAAGCTTTAACGAACCGACTATCTTCATAATCTCCTCCTCTTTTTTGTAGCAATTTTCTAATTTTTTCATTTTTTTTATATACTACGAATCTCGGTGTAATTTCACCATCTTTACGATCATAATAATTCCAGATAATTTCTTCCATAATTCTTCGTTCTTCGGACATACCAATAATTGTGATGGTAGTAAAAATACATGAGTTTGACTACTTTTACATTCCCAATTGCAATGTGCAACTTTCCCAACCATACCAGAGATAGAAAATAACACAAGACACAGGAATACATACTTTACACTTAAAGAAACTAGCAACTGATAATGGACTTAATCTAACAGGGTAGGCTAAGGTGTAAAGGTGTAACGAAACAAATAGTTGATGTTATCCTAAAGGATTGGCTCTACTGGTTTTTCTAGAGGACCTTACTCTTAAAGTGAGAGTAAACAAAGGGTTTATATGGGGGTTAACTAACCAGTGTGGTTAGTTAATAACTCAACATATATAGGCTTTTTGGGTGTAATCCTAGAAATTTACTAATTTAAACAAGTTACTCCATCTAAATCCATAGTACTCATTATTGTGGTCTCGAATAGATATACCAAGCCAAGTTCTAAAGTCTACAACATCACTGACACACTCATAATTTTGTGGAATTTGGGTAAATATTTAGAAACGGATAAGGTTGAGTCCTCACAATATCTAATAAGGGTTATTGCTAGCCTCACTATTTTAGTGAAGTTGGCGTCTTACACGTGAATTGAACTAGCTATAGACCAACTGCTAAACGCAAGGACTATTATTGTAAACGAGGTATAGTTAGCTTTAGCATAGGCTATAAATACCCCCTATGTCTCTCCATGGGGGTTGTGGAAGTTCATTTTGTATTTAGTTGTGTATATTTTGTATAAATACCCCCCTCCCTATGTCTCTTCACGGGAGTGAGAAATGTGTACATTCGGTACTTAGTTGTTTTTATGTTACCGTTTTGATGTTACTGTCTCGACTATATAGCGGGATAAATTGCTTTCACTCGGGACTTAGTTGAATTTGGTAAAACAATTTAAATGGGTACATTCGGGACTTAATTGAATTTGATGTTACCATTTTGGCTACATAGAGGGATAAATTGCTTACACTCAGGACTTAGTTGACTTTGGTGTAGCAAGTCTTACCATGTCTTTCTGGGAGGGAGAAAAGTGCATTTTTGGGTCTTAATTGATTTTGGTGCTACGTTTTCAACTTTAGAAAAAGGATAAAGTGTGTACTTCGGTATAAGATGTACACATGGGTATGATGATAGCAAGTCATACCATGTCTTTCCAGGAACTTCAGATTAGGGATAAAGTGTGTACTTCAAGACTGGAACGCTTCCTAAGTGAGACGATGTTGATGATATCATCCCTCTCACAGTGTATCCTAAATGAGAAAGGAGTTCCTTAAGAAGATTTCTGTATTGATTCTTAATCAGTCTTGGGGGTGTCTGTTTGGGAGGGAGCTAAAGAAATAAAGCTGGAGCATTCAAGTAGATCAAGGTCATTGAAGACAATCTCAAGGAATGTTGGACTTCATTGTTATTATTTTGCTTTATTTTTGCTTGTAGAAAACATTGTAACCAATTCACGTGTGACACCATCTTGGAGGGTGATTGTTAGCCTTATTATTTTAGTGAAACTGTCGTCTTATACGTGAATTGGAGTAGCTCTAGACCAACTGCTAAACGCAGGGACTATTATTGTAAACGAGGTATAGTTAGCTTTAGTATAAGCTATAAATACCCCTCATGTCTCTCCATGGGGGGTTGGTGGAAGTTTATTTTGTATTTCTCTTTCTCTTTCTAATAATACATCTTTTTCTTTCACCCTCTTTCTACTTTCTCTCACTAGAAATAAACATGTATCATCTTCTTTGGTTTGATCAATCTTGACCCCCCGAATAGGTGAATCACTAGCGGAACAATTGGTATCAAGAGCTAACCGGGGGTGTTTTGTTATTGTGTTTGTTGATTCGTGCTTATTTAAGCTTATTGCAGCTTATTTTTGTGGCGATTATAGCTTATTTTCTGCTTATTTAAGCTTATTTTTGTGGGCTTAATTTCAGAAAAAGCCACAGATTTGTTCGTTTTATGTTGTGTTGTGATTCTGTGTTGTATCAGAATATCTCAAGTCTTTTGTTGAGTTTTTTTTTGTCACTTTATTTTCCAAAACTTACAAAAGAACTAGACCTGGTTCTTCATTTTCCCAGCTTATTTTCTAGCTTTTTACTAGCTTATTTGGGCAGTTAAACAAATTTTGTTATCTTTGGGGTTGTCCTACATATTCAGTAGCTTATTATGTGGTCAACACATCTTTTTGATAAGCTTATTTTAAGTTTGAGAGTTCTTGACAGCAGTTTGTTTTAAGATAGTACATATTTTTGTTTTTTAGTCGAATACAAGAAGAATACAAAAAATTGTACTAGGCAGCGATTTGCCTCTATTTTGTCAGTACTGCCAGCGGTTTGGTATTTGTACATGGCAGCAGTTTGATCAAACCTCCGCCATAGCAGTTTACTACAGGTTAAGCAGCGGTTTGCCCTTTTTCATGGCTTATCTAAACAAACCTCTGCCCGTTTGAAAAGTCAATGATAGTTTGGTATCCGACAACGGTTTGGCGGTTTAGTGATGGTAGTTTGGTAGTGGTGGTTTGGCCACGGCAGTTTGGTGGTGGCAGTTTGGTCAAGTTTAGTCTTGCTAACGGTTTAACCGCGGCGGTTTAGTAAACTTAAACCAAACCGAGTCAACTCGGTATTTACTGAGTTGACTAGGTCAACTCATTGAGTCAAGGTCAAGGAAAAGAATGAAGAAGAGCAGACTGACTCAAAACCAAAACCATTACAATAACAAACAACAAATACAATTAACATCAGCAATAACCACAGCCTCAATCAACAACAACCAACAAATCCATCAATCTTCTAAACCCATCATCACAACAACTACAACAATTCCAACAAATCCTCTACCTAATCTCTTAATCCCATCGTCAGTACAACATCTCCATCCCTTCCAATCATCTCCAATACTCGAATGAAAATAAATTAATATCTCAGATTGGGGTTCGTGTAGTACAAGTAATTGTTTAGACCGGATAAAGATCACACACACGAAATCTAAACCTCATCATCGATCTATGTAATGGAAGAACCATCGTTGTTATTTGAAATTAAAGACAGTTTAATAACAAATCTACTATAAACTTATATTTGTTTTGATCGCAACAAAAACATAATAACACACCTACCCGAGACCGCTTACACGATCTTAACGCCGTTCCCTCGTCTTTGTGCTCATGATTCGATCTAGATATGAAATCAAGGGTAATTGTGTTTCGGATATGGCAATAGAATCAAGAAAAGTGTTAGATTTTGATCTTATTAATGCTACGGGTGTGTTAGGATGAGGATAGATGTTTGTTGACTACGTATGATGGAGGAAGGATAAGATGGGGGCGAGTAACAATGAAATTAGGGTTAATGTGGAGTGATATTAGGGGTTGACGTTTTTATATCCCTCATTATCCTATGAATCTACTCGTATAAAGATTTTTGGCAAATGGGCTTTCTCACAAATAAAATGGGCCGAGCCAAAATACATATGTTGGGTTTGGTAATTTGTTTGGGTCGGGTAGAAGATCTTTTGGTAGTCTTTTGGCATGCTAAGTTCGTTTCGTAAATCTTACTTGAGCCGATTGTTGGTATAAGATGGGATTGGGTTGATTACATCAAATAAAACGTGGGGTGTGCGCTATTATGAGCTAGTGTTAGTGGATTTAGCCGGGTATTAAAACAATATTATGTCGGGTAATGCTTATTAGACCGGGTTTTATTACCCGGACGACCATTTTTAAGGTATATTTTGAGCCGATATCCGTTAACAATCATAACATATCAAAATTCATGAACAACAACACAACAATCAC
>BQNB010017855.1:0-11002 GCA_026074375.1 Tanacetum coccineum
TCCGTCATTCGATTTTCCATTCAAGCCTCGTTGGGACAAAACGACCCGGGAACTCATACTTCCGGTTTCATATATATTTTATTTAGTGAATTTTGACTTCTTGCCTTGGTCAAAGGTAATTGGTTGAGTGTTTGCTTATATTATATATATATATATATATATATATTATTGACGAATCAATGAACAATTAAGGTCTCATTTCCCTAGGGAATACGAACGATCTTCTCGGCACAATCAATGAGAGCGTGGTACTTTGACAACCAATCCATACCGATTATGACGTCGAAGCTACCAATTTCTACGGGCATTAAGTTGATGTTGAATAGATGGTCTAAGAAGTTTAATGTACAACCCTGGATGATAGTGTTTATCCCAATTATTTTCCCGTCAGCTAGTTCAACATCGTAATAATGGTCTAATGTAGTTGGTGTGATATCAATTAGGGAACTAAATGTAGTAGATACAAAACTTCTATCGGCACCAGTATCAAGTAAGATAGAAGCATAGCGGTTGTTTAGAAGGAACGTACCTGTAACAACGTTGGAGTATGGGTTTGTTCCCGCATTGCCCACCACATAAACCTTGGCTAGTGCATTGCCATTCCCACGTTGATTACCACGGTTTCCATTCTTCAGCTTCAGGCAGTGTTTCTTGAAGTGCCCCTAAACACCACACTCATAACAAGTGACAACATTCTGAGTTATCCTGAAGTTCCCATGATTGTTATTATTACCATTGGGACCAAAACTCCTACAGTCACGAGCCAGATAACCGATCTTCTTGCACTTATTATACGTGGGAGCACATGGACCTTTGTGGTGATAGTTGCATTTTATATACAAGGGAAATGATCCCGTGTACTCCCTCTTTTCACCAGGCCCAGCAGTGTAAGCCCTCCCAGTGTTCTGTCTCTTGTTTTGTTGTTGGTGCCCCTGATTGTTTCTAGCATTAAACTCTAACTTCTTCTTCTGCTCAGCTTACCTTTCAGTAATAGTGAGGACTTTTTGATCTATCTGATCATTGTAAAACTCAATTGCTTTCTCCATCGTCTTGGGTTGATATGACATTACATTTCCCCGAATCATATCAGGAAGTCCACCAACATATTTCTCAACTTCCTCCGATTCCTCGTGGAACATCCTTCCACACATCAGTGCAAGCTCTTGAAAATGCAGAGTGTAACTCGCGACATCAGTACCTTTTACTTTTAGGTTCCAGAGCTTAATTTCTAACTCCCTTTTTTTCTTTTTTTTTTTTTTTTTTTTTATTTTTTTTTTTTTCTTTTTTTTATGATTTCACCCTTTGGGCCGTATTTGACTGTCATCATCTTCTTTAGTTCCTTCCAGTCCATAGCATAAGCAACATCTTGAGTGACAGTCTTCATGTGGGAGTTCTACCATGTTAGAGCATTTCCAAGGAAAGTGCATGTAGCAAACTTAACTTGGTTCTCCACAGCACAGTTGCTGATATGGAACACTGATTCCATTTTCTCGAACCATTGTGACATCACAACCACTCCTTCAGTACCCTTAAAAGTAAGGGGCTTGCAATTCAGAAAATCCTTATACGTACACTCACAGGGAGTGGGTACAGTTCCTCTAATTCTAGTGTCAAAATTGTGGCTTCTGTCGCCATGACCATTAGTGCTATTTCGAAGAGTTTCATGGTTAGCAAGTGCCGCAGACACTCTTGCTTCGATTAGTTACTCAACAGCAGCAGCTGTCATAGGGGCAGCAGTCGTAGCAGCAGCAACTCTTGCAGCAGTAACATCAGCCCTTGCAGTAGCGGTAGAGGTTCTTCTTGGCGGCATATTGTTCTAAATCACAACAATATAAAACATGTTAGTTTTCATAAACATCACAACATGACATGGGTACAACATATATATATAACAAGATCACATCACACAGTGATTACATAACATGATTGGGATCATAACACATAGCAGAATTGAGACCGACATAACATAATACAACACATTATATATAACAAGATCACATCACACAGTGATTATATAACATGACTGGGATCATAATACATAACAGAATTGAGATCGACATGACATAATACAACACATCATATATAACTGGGAAAACATACATGATTATCCATACAAGAATGGAAAAATCAAATCCTATGCCGTGCTAGTGGGTATAAAACCATAATACTTAGCGGTAACATAATGTTAGCTAAGAATATGACATAAAAATGTTAACACCTAGCAAAACTACCGCGCCCTCGGGGGTTTATTTACATGAGTCTGATCTCTAGCTGAAGTGCATGTATCTGTCTAGATCCGCTGCAATGTCCCTGTCGAATGAAACCTGTGCAATCAGTGTTTCCGTTAATGACTCTTGTGAAGCGATACGGTATTCCTGAATTCTGGGTGTGTGCTATAGGCCTTGCAACTCATAGTGAACTGAGAACTCAATCCCACTGAATGCGCCCAAGCTCCTCTCGAGAACTAGAGCTCCTGATCCAACAATCGTGCAGTCTCATAGTGAAACTGTCTATCCTCGGTCAATACGTCAACCCTCTAAAATAACTGAGTCTGTCTGTCCTGACCATCCTCGATCACAACATAAATATCCTGAGTGTCCTGCTCCTGCACCGCAGCAAGCTCAGTCACAATAGCATTGACCCCCTCGAGGGTCATCTATAACACCCCGTGTTTTAAGGTCATTTACGACGTCAATAAATTCACTAATTATTTTTAGTATTGTACGCGTTTGCTTTTAAATCGTAATCGTTAAGTTAAATCGCGTAAGCTAAAAATGATCATTAAATGTAAACGGGAATCAAACAATTAAATGTTTATATCAAACAAGTGTTAAGTAATTATTTAGAAGATAATTATTAACTTTGCACATTTTATTTTTATTGGTTACGTAAAGTGTTTACGTTTCGTCATAAAATACGTTTAGGCATACCCGGAACCACCAAAACTTTTCTACGCTTCAACAAATACTCATTTTTATACCCAATACCCAAATTTTTATAAAAATTTACCCATATTTATGATGTTAGCCATTGTGCACATAAAAGAAACGAGCTAGAACTTATACACTTCAAATATACACTTTATGTTAAAACTACACTTTTAATGCTTCAAGTAATATATGTATTTTCATAAGATATCAAAAATACAATATGTACTCCCTCCCCCCCCCCTAAATTTCATGTATGACTCACCAAAGGGGACCAAGAGCTCACAAGTTACTAACTAAAGTCTTGTACTAACCTAGTAACATTAATACCTAAACTATGACTAGTAAATTTGACCACCTTTCTTCCTTGAAACCCTCTCCATGTTTTCTCTTGGTCTTGGTCAAGATTGCAAGTATTTTGACTAGTCTTGAAGTGTATAAGAGTTCATAACTAGTAGATAAAACATACAACACTTTTCTTAAGCAAAAGTTTCATAAATACTCTCTTTGTGCTCTCTCTTACCCACGGCTCAAACAACCACCCATACACAATCCATATAAATTTTATTTACCCCATATTCAAGTGTTCTTACATCCTATCTAAGAAGGTTTGAAGGGTTGATTAAGCATTTGCAAGGTTTAAGCATAAAAAGGCAAGATTAGGGTTTCAATTGGTTTTAGGGTTTTCTAAACCTGCAAGCTTGGGTTTAAAATCTAAACAAGGTTTTAGAACATATTTCTCATCATCATACATCACTCTAAGATTATCTAAAAGCCCTCATCTTTTCATAATTTCATTTATGCGCTACATTAGTTCTATAAGCAAAATCACATTAGGGATACTTTTAAACATGTAAAACATATTTTTACTTGTGATTATGATTTTGTACACTTATTCATGTGTTATGTGGTTGTAAATATCATGGAATGATGGAAATATAAGCATGGTATCATGTTGGTTTAAGTGTAAAAAGTATAAGTATAAACTTGTGATCAAAAGTTACTTAATAAAGTTTATGGTTTAAAAGGTTGTTAAAAACTTGTTACCATGGACTCTTGGACATATGATGGACTAATGGACATTATTATATGTAAGAAATAGGGTATAAGATATGGCAAAGGACTTGTAACAATATTATTAAGCTAAAAAGTTATAAAAATGAACTTAAAACATATTTTTACAAAATATTCAAAAGGGGCTGTTTTGGTTTGAAAATTTAAGCATGGGTTTTATATTTTATTAAAATTCTATATCTCATGACGTTTTCAAATATATAAAGAACTCGAAAAACCGACTTATAACGAAGGAGATACGCTAATTACAAGTTTTACGATAATTAATACTTTTATAAAAATAATTTTATAAAAAGTTACTGTTCATCAGGGACTATATTTTAGAAAAACAACATAAATAAATAGAACATTTAATTACGAGAACGTGCTCCAAAGAATTACTAAAAACCGAGCCAAAACGAATAAAATACGACGTTTACGATAACTAAAGTTTATAAAAGAAATTTTATAAACTATGAATAGTAAAATTTACTATTTATCAGCAGACCCAAATGTATAAAATGTGATAATTTTGATACATTTTTTAATTACAAAGACGTGCTCGAAGGAATCGCTAAAATCAGGATTTAAACGAATAAGTTATTACGTTTACGAGTTTACGACAATTTAAAATTTATAAAACGTCATGAACAGTAAAAGTACTGTTCATCATAAGGTCTTAAAATATAAAAATGTCGTATTTTTATATATCATCTTAATACGAAGACGTGGACTTAAGAAACGCGCGAAACGGATTTAAAACGGGAAGTTACGCTATATTTACTAAAACGGTAATTATAAACGTTTTTTACCTTATAACCATGATTCTAAATTTCAAAATAGGTGGTGATGAGATATATTGGATTATAGTGTTGTTATTATTTCATAGTACTTTGTTCTATACGACCTATAATTATTTAGGTTGCATTCGGCGTATTTGTAACGCATTTTCAGTTGTGATTTATAATATCGATTCACCCACTCGAGGTGAGTTCATAGCCCCACGTTTTTACAATTATATTGATTTACAAGTTTTGGGGTGAGAAACATGCTTTGTTTTATAATTGAACGCAAGTGGACATTTTTATATAATGATTACGTTTTGCCTAAGTAGCTTGAACCCAATATGCTCGGTATCATGGACTGTTAATTTCTGGTTTGGAAGCGCGAGTGTTGTAAATAGATCTATTTAGGATTGACCTCCCCGTTCGGGTGACTAGCTATCACCGGGAACGAACGTTATAGCATGTCGATTTTGGGATGTTTCGGGTTGAACATCATCATGGGCAATGTAGGCAATATTTATATTGTATTCATATATGTCTAGCTTCAGTGTCATGAGCTTAGGGAAACGTAATGACATTTTGTGATATTTATCACGGTGAAATTTTGCGGTCCGGATTTTATACATATATAACCTTTGATTCAACAACATGTATGTTGACACCCCCCCCCATTTTAAGCATATTTTTCTCAGGTTAATAAGGTACTAAGAAACAAGGATACATTGGTTGGTCTACATTGTAGAGTCATTTCTATAAAGATTTACGTGATTTATTTTAGGTATTTGTCATGTAGAAACTCTCGACGCGCGCGCATTTTCAACGAAGATGAAAAGTTTAGCGTTGACCCTTCTTTTCTCTCAATAGTTTAGCTCTCTTCGCAAGATATCAAGAGAGAGATAAACACGCTCTGTGTTAAGTGGTCGCTTTCTCTCTCTCCCGTCTTGTGCAAATGTTATTATGAGTAACGCTCCCAGATCCTTATTTCGCTGCGACATTTTGGGAGGAGTTCTCAGATTGGTTATCTAGATCAAGGTATAGAGAACCCCCGGTCAAATGTTTTTGCTGGACTATAACCGTTTTCAAACATTGCATTCATACAAAGGGGTTTTCACGGGATATACATACACTAGTTGTTTGCATTAGTTAGTTTTACTAGATGCTTACATGATGCATATACGTGTTCATATTATAGTACGTACGTTACTAAAGGGTATGTGTTTTACTGTAGACAAAGATGAGTTTGCATTCTTTCGCACAAGTCTACAGTTATTTATATAAATAGGGGTACATTTCTTTAAGCAAGGTAGCACTATAAGCTCGCTCTAGGCGCGCCTAAATGCTACCTAAACATTAAGCTATCGAATATGATACCTTACCATCATTCATTTATGCCATGAGCGCATATTCATATTTACCATACCGGTCTTATGTAATATACTTATATAAGTTAAGTTTTGCTTATAGCAAGCAGTTATGTTTTCATCATCGACGGTTACCTACACGTCCGTCTATATTAATTCCGAGCCATGGAGATTCCAGTGAGCTTCTGATGAGGAGCTAGAGGCACCAATAGAGGATCAGCCTCTATCTGCTGATGCCTCACCTACAGCCCTATCATCGGCGACTTTGCTGTCTCCGATCCAGAATGAGGGCGAGGTGGGCCATGAGGTGGATCGGTGACCGTCACATGCAACGTAGGAGAAATGATGATATATGGTGTAGAGCGTGTGGGTGTGATGTAAAAAGCAGGACCTCATCTGTCTCACATGCTCTATTTTATCAGCTTGAGGGAAAGTACATCTGTAGGTACAGCGGAAGGGTCGGCCAGAGCTATGTACTCCTCCTCCTCCTCGTCCTCCTCATCCTTCTCACATCATCATCATCGTCATCATCACCAGATGACTAATTATCATCATTTTCTCCTCCGTTGGCAGGACGGTCAGCAGGATCCTCCTCAGGGCCCTCCTCGTCAATATATGGATCGGAGTCAAGCAATGTAGCCCGATGATAGGGCTGTAGGTGATGGTTCAGAAGGATTAGAGGCTGATCCTATATTGGTGCTTAGCCTCCTCATCAGAAGCTCACTGGAATCTCCATGGCTCGGAATTAATATAGACGGACGTGTAGGTAACGTCGATGATGTAAAATAACTGCTTGCTATAAGCAAAACTCTAAACTTTTTATAAGTATATTTACTTAGACGGTATGGTAAATATGAATATGCGCTCATGGCATAAATGAATGATGGTAAGGTATCATATTCGATAGCTTAATGTTTAGGTAGCATTTAGGACCTACGAGCTTATAGTGCTACCTTGCTTAAAGAAATGTACCCCTATTTATATAAATAACTGTAGACTTGTGCGAAAGAATGCAAACTCATCTTTGTATATATAAAATATACCCTTATTAGTAACGTAAGTACATAATATGAACACGTATATGCATCATGTAAGCATCTAGTAAACTAAACTAATGCAAACAACTAGTGTATGTATATCCCGTGAAAACCCCTTTGTATGAATGCAATGTTTGAAAACGGTTATAGTCCAGCAAAAACATTTGACCTGGTTCTCTATAACCTTGGATCTAGATACCAATCTGTAACACCTCCAAAATGGGTCGCAGCGGAATAAGGATCTGGGAGCGTTACTTCATAATAACATTGCACAAGACATAAGAGAACGACCACTAAACGTGTCGTTTGAAAATGATATATTGGATTTAATAAACTATTGTTAAAAAAGGTCAACGGCTAAACTTGTTCATTCTTGAAAATGCAAAGATTTTTCTACATGACAAATATCCCTAAAATATGATGCACGTAAATCTTTATAGAAATGACTCATCAATGTAGACACCAATGTATCCCTTGTGTTCCTTTGTACCTTATTAACTGGAATATATGCTTAAAACGGTCAACATACAGTTGGTGAATTTTCATACGGGATTATTTATGTATAATTTCCGGATGACCGCAAAATTTCCCCGTGATAAATATCACAAAATGTCATTACGTTTTCCTAAGCTCATGACACTGAAGCTAGACATATATGAATACAATATAAATATTGCCTACATTGCCCATGATGATGTTCAACCCGAAACATCCCAAATTCGACATGCTATAACGTTCGTTCCCGGTGATAGCTAGTCACCCGAACGGGGAGGTCAATCCCAAATAGATCTATTTACAACACTCGCGCTTCCAATCCAGAAATTTAAAAAGTCCAAGATTCGAGCAATTGGGTTCAAGCTACTTAGGCAAAACGTAATCAATATATAAAATGTCCACTTGCGTTCAATTATAAAACAAAGCATGTTTCTCACCCTAAATTGTAAATTCAATATAATTGTAAAAACGTGGGGCTATGAACTCACCTCGAGTGGGTGAATCGATATTATAAATCACAACTGAAAATGCGTCACAAATACGCCGAATGCAACCTAAATAATTATAGGTCGTATAAGTACTAAGTACTATGAATAACTAACACCATATATAATCCTATATAGCTCATCACCATCTATTTGTTAATTAGAAAATCCATGGTTATAAGTAAAAAACGTTTATTATTTATGTTTTGTAAATTATAGCGTTAACTTTCCGTTTTAAATTCGTTTCGCGCGTTTCTTACGTCCACGTCTTCGTATTAAGATGATATATAAAAATATGACATTTTTATATTTTAAGACCTTCTGATGAACAATACTTTTACTGTTCATGACATTTTATAAATTTTAAATTGTCGTAAACTCGTAAACGTAATAACATATTCGTTCTAATCCCGATTTTAGCGATTCCTTCGAGCACGTCTTTGTAATTGAAAAATGTATCAAAATTATCACATTTTATACATTTGGGTCTACTGATGAATAGTAAATTTTAATGTTCATAGTTTATAAAATTTCTTTTATAAACTTTAATTATCGTAAACGTCGTATTTTATTCGTTTTAGCTTGTTTTTAGTAATTCTTTCGAGCACGTTCTCGTAATTAAATGTTCCATTTATTTATGATGTTTTTCTAAAATAAAGTCCCGGATGAACAGTAACTTTTTATAAAATTACTTTTATAAAAGTATTAATTATCGTAAAACTTGTAATTACCGTATCTCCTTCGTTATAAGTCGGTTTTTCAAGTTCTTTATATATTTGGAAACGTCATGAGATATAGAATTTTTATAAAATATAAAACCCATGCTTAAATTTTTGGACCAAAACAACCCCTTTTGAATATTTTGTAAAAATATGTTTTAGGGTGATTTTTATAACTTTTTAGCTTAATAATATTGTTACAAGTCCCTTGCCATTCGTATTAACCTATGTCATTACATATAATAATGGTCCAATAGTCCAATCTTTGTCCATGAGTCCATGGTAACAAGTTTTAACAACTTTTAAATCATAAGCTTTAGTATGTAACTTGTTGATCAAAGTTTTATACTATATACTTTTTACACTTAAAACCAACATGATACATGCTTATTTTCCATCATTCCATGATATTTTACATCCACATAACACTATGAATAAGTGTATATAAATCTTTTTCACAAGTAAAAAATATGTTTTACATGTTTAAAAAGTATCCTTATGGTTGATTTTGCTATATAGACTAATGTACACTTAAAAGGATTAATATGAAAAAGATGATGGGCTTTTAGATATCTTTAGAGGGATGCGTATGTTGATGGAGAAATATGTTCTAAACCCTTGTTTAGATTTTAAACCCAAGCTTGCAGGTTTAGAAAACCCTAAAACCAATTGAAACCCTAATCTTGCCTTTTTATGCTTAAACCTTGCAAATGCTTAATCAACCCTTCAAACCTTCTTAGATAGGATGTAAGAACACTTGAATATGGGGTAAATAAAATTTATATGGATTGTGTATGGGTGGTTGTTTGTGGTACGTGGGTAAGTTGAGTAGCTCTATGAGTGTATTTTATGTAACTTTTGCTTATGTAAGTGGTTGTAGGTTTTTCTACTAGTGATATTATCTTATACTATTTAAGTCTAGTCAAAAATACTTGCATTCTTGACTATGACATATAAGGGATTCTTGGAGTGGGTTTTAGAATTGAATGGTGGTCATAATTTTCTGTATCTTTAGGTTTTTATGGTACTTGGGGGGTTCTAGACTTTTTGTGGTTTCTGGTGTAGCTATGTGTCCCCTCGTTAGGTTATGTCTTTTAATGAAATTAGGGGGGGTAGTAGTATTATTGTATTTTTGATATCTTATGAAAATACATGTATTACTTGAAGCATTAAAAGTGTAGTTTTAGCATAAAGTGTATATTTAAGTGTATAAGTTCTAGCTTGTTTCTTTTATGTGCACAATGGCTAGCATAATAAATATGGGTGAAGTTTTATAAAACTTTTGGGTATTAGGTATAAAAATGGGTATTTGTTGAAGCGTAGAAAAGTTTTGGTGGTTCCGGGAATACCTAAACGTATTTTATCGCAAAACGTATACACTTTACGTAACCTATAAAAATAAAATAAACAAAGTTAATAATTATACTCAAAATAATTACTTAACACTTGCTTGATGTAAACATTTACCTCTCCTAGACCTACTGGAGGTCATAGAGCAGACTATGGGTTTATTGGCACTATAGATGCTGAGATCAGACGTCAGAGAGTCGAGGAGGTTAGCTATGGTATTAGGGATGTTTGGGTAGACCCGACAGAGGTTGTTGAGGATGTAGCATCGATGACCCTCGAGGGGGTCAATGCTAGAGTGGCCGAGCTTGCTGCGATGCAGGAGCAGGACACTCAGGATATTTATGTTGTGATCGAGGATGGTCAGGACAGACAGACTCAGCTGTCTTAGAGAGTTGATGTATTGATCGAGGATGGTCAGTTCCACCATAAGACTGCACAATTGTTGGATCAGGAGGCTCTAGTTTCTCGAGAGGCTTGGGCACATTCAGTAGGATTGTGTTCAGCAGTTCACTATGAGCTGCAGGCCTATAAGACTCACACCTAAATGCAGGATTACCGTATCGCTTCACAGGAGTCATTGACAGCGACATTTATTGCACATATTTCATTGCTACAGGGACATTTGTCAGCGGCTCTAGGACAGATTCAGGCACTTCAGGCTAGAGATCAGACTCATGCAGATGATCCCGAGGGCGCTGGTTGTTCTGCCTAGGTTTACATTTTCATGTCATATTCATAGCTATCATTATGTTAGCCGGTTAAGTATTATGGGTTTTATACCCAGCTAGCA